>CM065592.1:297974010-298028034 GCA_033119425.1 Bufotes viridis
CTGGGACACCAGAATCAGAGTATTGCTATTTTGTCAGATTAATTTCACCTTAGAACAAAATATGTGTTTTGGCAGACACTATGAAATCTGGCCTGCAACTGCTGGGACACCAGAATCAGGGTATTGCTATTTTGCCAGATTAATTTCAACGCAGAACAAAATATGTGTTTTGGCAGACACTATGAAATCTGGCGGCAACTGCTGGGACACCAGAATCAGGGTATTGCTATTTTGCCAGATTAATTTCACCCCAGAACAAAATATGTGTTTTGGCAGACACTATGAAATCTGGCCTGCAACTGCTGGGACACCAGAATCAGGGTATTGCTATTTTGCCAGATTCATTTCACCCCAGAACAAAATATTTGTTTTAGCGGACACTATGAAATCTGGCCTGCAACTGCTGGGACACCAGAATCAGGGTATTGCTATTTTGCCAGATTAATTTCACCCCAGAACAAAATAAATGTTTTAGCGGACACTATGAAATCTGGCCTGCAACTGCTGGGACACCAGATTCAGGATATTGCTATTTTGCAAGATTAATTTCACCCCAGAACAAAATATATGTTTTAGCAGACACTATGAAATCTGGCCTGCAACTGCTGGGACACCAGATTCAGGGTATTGCTATTTTGCCAGATAAATTTCGCCCCAGAACAAAATATATGTTTTAGCAGACACTATGAAATCTGGCCTGCAACTGCTGGGACACCAGAATCAGTGTATTGCTATTTTGTAAAATTAATTTCACCCCAGAACAAAATATATGTTTTGGCGGACACTATTCTATTTTGCCAGCCGCAGCTGAAACCACTGATTTATGGTATTGCTATTTTAGGAATTGAATTTTACCCCAGAACAAAATATATGTTTTAGCGGACACTATGAAATCTGGCCTGCAACTGCTGGGACTCCAGAATCAGGGTATTGCTATTTTGCCAGATTAATTTCACCCCAAAACAAAATATGTGTTTTGGCAGACACTATGAAATCTGGCCTGCAACTGCTGGGACACCAGATTCAGGGTATTGCTATTTTGCAAAATTAATTTCATCCCAGAACAAAATATGTGTTTTGGCAGACACTATGAAATCTGGCCTGCAACTGCTGGGACACCAGAATCAGGGTATTGCTATTTTGCAAGATTAATTTCACCCCAGAACAAAATATTTGTTTTGGCGGACACTATTCTATTTTGCCAGCCACAGCTGAAACCACTGATTTTTGGTATTGCTATTTTGGCAATTGAATTTCACCCCAGAAAATAATCTATCCTTTGCCAGACAGCAGACAGTATTATACTTGTGTAGCCAAAGCTGGAACACCAGATTTAGGGGATTGGTATTTGGGCAATTGTATTTAACCCCTTAATAAAATATATAAATTGCTATCCTGAGTTTCTAGGGGTGACAATTAGCACAGCCAAGCCCCTGATGTAGGATATAGCAAAAAAAAACTAGTATTGATGGATTGATGGACTTGGTGGCAGCTTCTTCTGGTGCACGACAAGTCACAAAATGGCCGCCGATCAACCCAGAAAATAAATCACAGAAAAACGCTCTGTGCAGCCTAAGTAACTAGCAGAAGTTCAATGATTCTCAGCTGTAGATCGATCCGTTCATTAGGTGCTGTTGCTGACTTTAACCTGCCTAATCTCGCCCTGACAGAAGCTGCGTCCTCTCCCTACACTAATCAGAGCAGTGTGACGTGCTGCGCTACGTGACTCCAGCTTAAATAGAGGCTGGGTCACATGCTGCACTTGGCCAATCACAGCCATGCCATTAGTAGGCATGGCTGTGATGGGCTCTTAGGGCAAGAAGTAAAACGCTAGCTGATTGGCTGCTGTGCAGCCCTTCAGAAAGCGGGAAGAAATCGACGAACAACGGACCCGAACCCGAAACTGTTCGCTCAACACTAATTATAATCCTCTTCAAGGTTGAGAAGAATAATAGGCAGCACTCACCACGGCTTTTTCTTTCTTCCTTTATTTCATGTAAAAGTTACACACACGGTTAGGCAGCAGTCATAGCCTAATTTCACCCACAGTGGCGACGGTCGTTTCGCGCAAGCTCACTGCGCTTCTTCTGGCCTCTACGTCAGCACGTTGCATCGTGCTGGCTTCTTATACCCAGTACCTGGTTGCCCTGGTAACATCCAAACAACTGAAAGCCTGGGTACATTTCTTAAACGAACAGTGTGTGAGCAAAGAACGACATCTCTATAAAAATGCACTCAGATCATTGCGGTCATTCATGCCTAGCTGACCAAGTGCGCCTGTGCACATTATCCATTTAGCTTCTTGTTGCAGGAGTCGTCGGTGTCTGTCCCCTCCATGAGGTAGGGGAGGGACAACTTCGAGTCCTGCAAAATGAAGCGTATCAATTTTGCCGTCATGTGTATCTTTCACATGCTCAATGAAGCGCCGGCAACCTTTTCCTGTTCTAACCGAGTTAAAGTGTTCTCTTACCCTTTCAAATAGACATCTGATGGTTTTCTCTATGTAGAAGCGGCCGCATCCACACATTATGACATACACAACATATGTTGTCTTGCAATTAATGAAAGAATTGACTTTCTGAAAACAGAACCGACTCTTATAGCTTTGTCTTGAGAATTATACCTACAAAACGAGCAATTACCGCACTTGTAATTGCCCCTTGGTATTTTTTCCTGTAACCAGTTTCTTTTTTTCTCAACTACAAATCTACTTCTAACAATTTTATCTTTTATTGTATGACTCCTCCTGAATGTAATTAGAGGTTTCTCCTCCACTAACCCCTTCAGGCTTGCATCCTTTCTCAAGATGTCCCAATGTTTAAAGATAGCTGTTCTTATAGGTTCAGCCATTGGACTATACTTAAATGAAAAAACGCAGCGTTTATTTTTCCCTTGTCTGTCCTGTGGTTGATTGCCTCTCTTATTCCTTTTCTTCCCCAACAGTAGATCTTCTTGAGAGAAGTTACCTGCCTTTTCTAAAGTCTCCTCTAATAACCTCTCTGGATAGCCCCTTTGTAATAGACGTTCTTTCAATTCCAAAGCCTGTCTTCTATACCCTTCATCTTCACTATTGATCCGTCTTAGCCTAACAAACTGGCCATATGGTACTGATTTTTTAACCGCATATGGGTGAAAACTGTCATGGTGCAGGAGGGTGTTGGTCGCCGTGGGCTTACGAAAGCCCTCCGTGATCAATCTATCCCCCTGCACCATGACAGAAACATCCAAAAATTCTATGCGTTCACCACCATAATTCATGGTGAATTTCATTGCCATACCATTGGTCTCATTGATAAAGTGTACAAATTCTTCACACTGTGATGCAGTTCCCGACCAAATAATAAAAATGTCATCCACAAAATGAAGGAACATTTTAATGTATTTCAGATACGGATTTTTGGTATTAAATATACATTTATCTTCAAGTCTTGCCAAATATAAATTGGCAAAAGTACAAGAGACCGGAGTCCCCATTGCTGTACCAACTTTTTATTTATACCAATCTGTACCGAATCTGAAAACATTATTTTCCAAAATAAACAAATGGGCTTCTTGTACAAAATCGCAATATACTGTGCTCTTTCCTGAATGTTTGAGAATTTCCCCAATGGCTGACACTCCCTCTGCATGGGGTATACGTGTATATAGACTTTCTACATCAAGAGACACCAAAGGACAGCCCTCCTGCCAGTGAAAATCTTTCAGAGACAGGAGGAAGTCATTGGTGTCTCTGATGTAAGCAGGAGCACTACTGAGCACTGGTCTTAAAAGCCAGTCCACATATTTAGATAAGGGCTCAGTCACCGAGCCAATCCCCGCCACGATTGGGCGGCCAGGGGGCTGGCTCAGTGACTTATGCACCTTCGGGATGAAGTACCACGAAGGTTTGAGGGGATATATTGGTATTAATTTCTCCATTAGTTTACTAGGCAAAAAACCCAGAGACACATATCTGGACACAAAAACTTTCAATGACTTTTGAATACTTTCAATTGGATTCTGCTTTAACGGTATATACGTATTTTTGTCTTGCAATTGTCTAAGTGCCTCAGATATATAATATTCTCTGGTCATGAGGACCACATTCCCCCCCTTGTCGGCCAGCTTCACAACAATATCATCATGTGCTTTAATCCATTCTAAGGCAGCCCTTTCACCTTTATTGATGTTACTTGGTGCCTGAGGATATATCAACGCCCTGATTTCCTGAGTAACTTGCTGGCAAAAAATATCTATATTGCTGCCGGTCGACATGGTCGACTAATTATAATCCTTTTTTTGTATTTTCGGGCTGCGATGGATGCAACGTATTATGCATTAAATCAGAAACATCCAGCACCAAAACTGCAATCAGTGAATTCTTCCAGTCTTGCTAAGAGAAGAGGATTGAGTAGAGTTACTTCTACAAGACTGTAGTAATACAGTATAGCAGTCTATAAATGATACTTCTTAGCCCTCAGTAGATGTCCACAAACATCTGATGTTTGCATGTTAGGATATTTTATATACAGTACATTAGATAAAATGTTCAATTCTTTTATTTACAAATGTTCAAATGATTTTTGTATTCTAATTTATGATTAGTATTTATTATTATTATTATTATTATTATTATTATTATTATTATTATTATTATTATTATTATTATTATTATTATTTTAAAGCACCATTAATTCCAGGGCACTGTATATATGAAAAGGGTTTGACATACAGAATTTAAAACATGTACTACATTAAGCTTGGACTAACTTTGTGACAGACCAATACAGAGGAGGAGAGGACCCTGCCCATAATGGCTCACAATCTACAAGAGAAGACAGAAGGAGACAACAGTTGAGGATAGAAGCTGCCCATATGGTGCTGTTTTATAAGTAGGGTTACTGTACGTTGTAGGCTTTTCTGAAGAGGTGAGTTTTCAGGTTGCTTTTGAAAGTTTGGATTTTTGGGGCAGAGTCTGATCCTTCTGCAGCATTTGAAACTGTAGACCACCATCTCCTGAACTCACATGCAGTGCTATTAGCTTAGCGGAGTAGGCAGAAGCAGGAACCCACTCCGCTCAGGTAATCCTGGCAAAGCACATGGGTATAGGGTACCAATGTGCTATTCCAGGAGTTAGTAAACCTCCGGGGGGAAATATGCGCTCCTGCCTGTACGCACTGCTGCTGTGGCCCCATTCATAAAGTGTCTACAGCCCATACTCTGTACACCACTGAGAAGGGAATGGTGCGCTTTAGGTAGGGAAAAGTGTATGACTTTGCAGTTCGGGTTTGCTCAACCCTAGTTCTGACTCCAATTTGATGTAAAAATATTGGCATTTTGTATACTCTATGAATGATAAAAAGCTGGGACAATTTCCCTTGTTCATTCAAGGACATCAGTGGGACCGCTTCTAAAATATCCTCCCATTAGTCCTGTGATATCTCACCCAAATCTCTCTCCCATCGCTTCATTCGTGTCAACAGATGAGACACTAAGAACTTATCCATTAGTAATGTGTATAGCGCCGACATCGATGAAACCCCTTAATATCAGGAGATTTATGTACTGCTGCAGCTAGAGGTTCAATGGCTATAGAAAATAGCAGGGGCAAGAGCAGACAACCCTGTCTAGTTCCCCTAGCCAATTGAATGTAGTCAGATACTCACCCATTAGCCCTAATCCGCGCCTTCGTGCTTGAATACAAGACCTGAACCCAATTGATAAACCTCTGTCCAAATCCCATACAGCCCAATGTAGCCCAAAGAAACCTCCATTCCACAATGTCAAATGCCTTAGCAGCGTCAAGAGATAGAATAGCTCTATCTCCACAATTATCCGCCTGAACTTGTAGACTGGTACTCTTCCTACATTAATAGCCATAGATTTCTGGGGCATAAAACCCATCTGATATGAGTCTGGAGTTTGAGGATCTTTCCCCGGTTTTGGGATCACTACTATAAGGGCCTCCTGCATAGAAGCCGGAAGCAAACCCACCTCCAATGAGTAATTGAAGACCTAGAGTACTTCCGGCAGCAAAATTCCCTGGAAGCTCTTATATACTTCCACTGGGATACCTTCCGAAATCAAAGCTTAATCATTCGTCATATCTTTCAGCGCCTCCTCGAATTCCTCCAGCATAAGAGTCTCTTTGAATTTTACCCTATCATCTGCCGATAATGTAGGCAACGCCGCCACCCTAAGGAAAGTTAATAACTCCTCCCCCGAAGTAGAGACCCTAGAGGTATATAGGGAGGAGTAGAATTCCTTAAATATACCCACGATATCCCCTATTCCCACAAATGACTTCCCCTGATGATCCACCAGCTCCCTTATGCATGATGAACCCTGCTGGGCCCTAGAGATGATAGATAGCATATGACCTACTCTTTCTCCTTCCGCAAATAACCGTTGTTTATAAAAGATATGTTTCCTATCTGCTGCCTGTAACAGATGACATCTTAGTTGCATACCCCACCCAAGACTTCTGTAGCCAATTTATTGTGTTCTTAGTTAAATGTGTCTCTTGTAAGCAGCATATAGCCAGCTGAAACCGTGATAACTAGTTAAAAATACTATACCGCTTATTTGTGTCAGCCATACCCCTCACATTCCAGCTGTCTATCTTAATCATACCTGTCATAATCCTAAATCCTAGTATAAAAGTGGACCCCACCCATTAAGAACACCCACATAGCTCGTTTAGGATGATGTATTATCCCTCTAGCCATGCCGGAGTGAGTACCCTCCCCAAGACCCTTCCGATTAATACAGAGTCTATTCCTCAAAATATATTTCCAAATCAACTCTTGAATAGGTCACTTCCTAACCAACTTGTCCACCTTTGTAAATAGCATGGTTAACCATACAATTTCCGAACACACACAAATCGAAATGAGAACTGCAAACTGTGAACAGCACATTCCGTGCAACTCACGCTCCTGCATCAGAGGAACTGATGGTATAGTGTTTATCCGAGTAACCGTCCTAAAATGAGCAACTCTCCCATACCTTAGAATAATACTATCGGAAGAAAAAACAAACAAAAGGGGAGAGGCCAGGGAAAGAGAAAAAGAAACGAAAAAAAGAATCCAGAAAGGGGGAAACATTAACACCCGTCAGGACATCCTGCAAACTATCAAAGGCATATCTTCCTTGGTGCCGACTTCTCAAGAGTCCTTGCTCTGCTCTCTCAGTTGACTTTCATGAAAGTCCAGCCAATGTGCTGCCTCTTCTGGATCCTCAAAAAACCTGATAGATCCTATAGCCACCACTCTCAGTTTAGCCGGGAAGAGCATGAAATATTGGATTTACAGATTCCTTAGTTTTTTTGTTGACATCCAGGAAACCTCCTCTTCTGGACTTCTGTGGAATAGTCCGGGAATATAGAAATTTTTGCTCCATCTATGTCCAGCTCTGAACGGTCACGTAATTGCCGCAATATGGTATCTCTGTCTTTAAAGTGCAGTATTTTGGCGAGTATTGGTCTCGGTGGTCTGCCTGGTGGTAGTGGCCTTGTGGGTTCCCGATGTGCTCTTTCTACAGTATACAATGAAGACAGTCCTTTGTCTTGGAATTTCTGATGTAACCACTTTTCTATATAGTCCGTCACATTGGCTGCTTATGTTTTTTCCGGGATCCCCACTATTCTAATATTGTTACGGCGTGATCTATTTTCCAAATCATCCGCCTTACCAAATAGGGCAGCCATATCTCTTGCCGTTGACTTAGCCGCCATCTTGAAAGGCCTAACTTCATCTTCCATTACTGACACTCTTTTTTCAAGCTCTGAGGTTCTCTCAGTGATTTTATGCATATCGTGCCTTATCAGGGATATATCCTCCCTCAGACTGCCCACTTGAAGGTTGAGGGCCTTAAGGGTGGAATTACAACTGGCTACAGCCATCATTATATCTTTAAGGGTAGGCTCTTTATCAGTGGGGCTAGGAGGGGTTTCCTTCTCCTGTGCATGGTCGATTAATGTAGTGACCTGACAGCCATTTTCTCTCTCCCCCTCCTCATCTGTTAGCCGCTCCTCCTGGTCTGAGGAGGACATTTTTTCAGCCCCTTTACTTTGGGACCAGTCTCTTGTCCCCTCCGCTCCCCTAGCAAATCTACTGAGGTGCACTGCCACGCTCCTATTCGCTGCCTCATGCTGCCTCTCCTCCTACTCCATGCAGGCGCCATATTAGACACGCTCTGCTCTGTCCGAGCGCCCACTGCTTTTCCCCCTCCTCTGCACTCTGGTGCACATATAGGCACTGCCGCAGACTCTTCTCACCCCCTGGCACCCCGCAAGATAATTTTCATCCACCAGGTGCCCACAGACAGTCAGATGTGTCAGGATAACTGCAGGAGGGTTACGATGTACGTCTCACACCATGCTCCGGTAGGCCACGCCCCTGCTGAACAGCACTTATGACATGTATTTTATCTTTTTTTCCCCCCTATTAATACACCCCCCCCCCCCAAAGTAACACAATGTAAAATCAACACAGAACGGCTAATAGGACGTACGTATCTATCCTATTAATACACCCCATAAATGGCTGTAGTACAATGTAACTTCCCCTCTGAACGGCAATTATATCATATATTTTTCCCTTTTTTTCCTATTAATACACCCCGCCAAAAAAGGAAAACAACGTAAAATAAACGCAAAACGGCTAATAGGACGTACATATCTTTCCTATTAATAAACCTCGTAAATGGCTGTAGTACAATTTAACTTCCCCGCCGAAGGGCAATTATGACATATATATTTTCCTTTTTTTTCCTAATATTACACCCCCCAATAAAAATAAAACAATGTAAAATCAACGCAGACTGGCTAATAGGACGCATGCATCTTTCCTATTAAGACACCTCATAAATGGCTATATCACACAGAACTTACACCCCAATCACAAACACGTTTGCTGGAATTAGTGATGTATCATATAATGCAACCCACCTAAAAGCAGCAGTATAACTGCAATTTGGATCCCCAATTAGTGCAGCAAGGTGTAATAGTAATTGCTCCTATTACGCAGGCTGTACACTCTCCTATTGCACTCTGTTCTCCTTTTATAGTGTAGATGATGCCTAGTGTAGATTATGGGTGATCCCTCGTTCCAAGAGTTCTTTGCCCCATGTCCTAATGCTTGCAGCAGCCATTTTAGGAAAAAATGTGATTTGTTACCACGAAATGTGAGGAAATTCTGCTTCAATGCGAATTGAAGTTTCCCTGAAATTCGGATCGAATTTCACTTCGTCAACTTCGATTCACTCATCTTTAGTCAGAACCAATAAAGCAGGAATAAATAACAGCTGGAGTACTACAGCAATATGGTTATTCTGTGGTTACTGAGCATTAGCTGGGTGCCAAATGCTTTGGTGCATGATGGCCTCTGCCAACAAGTGACTTCCATCAGCAAAAGGGCTACAGTGGTAAGCAAAACACCGCTAACATAGACTCCGACCAGGAGAGCATCAAGGGAGAGTAGGGCACCAGGCATGGAGGGCTGGAGAAGAATAGCAGCAGATGAGAGGATGGATCTGAATACAGAGACCTCAAGGTGGGAAACAAAGCATGACAGATAGGACAATGGTGTGCTTTTCTAATGTGTATCTAATGGTAATAATGTAACTCAGTGTATTTCTAATATGGTAGTACTGTGTTATTGATCTTAATATGCCTGACTGTCAGTAATAGCTGCATGTTGGTATAGCTGGGGTCTGATAAGTACTAGTAATGGATAGTGCTGATCGCAAATTTTCTAATTGCAAATTTTTATCAAGAATATTGGCACTTCGAGAATTCGTGAAAATCTAGATTGTATTGCTATATATTCGTAATCGCGAATATTCTAGTATTTTTTTTCATCAGTAGTACTGCTTCTTGCTTGTGGGCCAATGAGAGGGCTGGAATATCTTTGTCAGAGCTTAGCAACATCCCTAGCAACCAACAGGAAAGTTGCCTACCCCTTTACTATATAACAAACTCAGCCACTTTCTGCTGTTATTTGCAGTTCTGAGAGAGACAGCAGTGTCATTGCTGTGCTCCGTGCTTTGCAGACTCATCTGGATCCTTATTTAATTACGGTACATAAGATAGATAGCTCATATATATAATACAGATAGTTAGTGGGAGATAGTCAGTGTAGGTTAGATAGTGATATAGTGTAGCTGTTAGGTAGTGTGATAGGAATTACTGTGCTGTGATAGGGATTAGTGTCTCTGTTAGACACAGTGCTGTAATTTCACAACGATACTTAGTGCACCAATCAGTAATATCTACTCAGACCTGATAAAATGTGAAGTTGCATGTATTTCGCAAAAAAAAAAAATGTGCATCATTAGTGCCGATTTGCGCAATCACGAAAATAATGACTGGAGATTGCGAATTCTAGAATTCGTGAATTTATTGCGAATATTATGCTAAAAAATTGTGAAATATCGTGAAAATAAATATTGCCTATGCCGCTCATCACTAGTAATGGAACCCAGTTCAAGACATTTCTAGGTGAGAATCAGCAATATGGAGATAAAATTAGTAGGTTACTTTAAAAAAAAATAATAATAATAATTAGCTCTCAGGGGCAGACTGGAAACTTAAAGTGGCCCTGTGAAAAAACTAAAAGTGGCCCCATGTTGTAGGTAGGTCCAAAGTGACACAAGTAGGCAGGGCCAACACAGGTAGAATGGGTCAATACAATTAGGCAGAGTCAACAATACCAAATTACAGCTCACAATACCATCTCAGCAGAACCAAATATCAATGAGAAACATAAAATGCTATACCAGAAGCTACCCCACTGTGGTGGCCATCAATAGCTGCCACATTCTGTCAATTAGGATATGGAGCAGGGGGCTTAGGAGGTAGGATGAGGGCCACAGCACCAAGCCAGCCCTACCTTCAGCTTTCTGCCTGGACTTGAGTCACATTCCAAGTTACCATCTCCAATGCAGGTCATCAGCCTCTTTAGCCTGTGTCCCTCTGCCATTTGTACACTGCCTCATAAACTGGTCTATGGCTATCAGGGCAGGGGGCTATCAGTTATTATGTACCCGGACAGTGGTAGTGAGGAGGGTTTAAGGGGCCCTGTGGGCATTGGCCCACTGACAAATATCCCTGTAGCGTTTATGGCTAGTCCAAACCTGGTAGATCTGGTTTCACATACTGACTTTTGCTGTTTTTGTGCGTTCGTTTTTTATGCATCCAGATGTTACTTTAAAGTCTGCAGTGAATTATAGAATTCACTACAGCAAAACATTTTCTTATGTCTATTTTTGCATTGCATTTTGTACATTAATTAGCCCTTCATAATGTGACAAGCTACACTGGTGTTGGTTGTCATAAGCCTTGTATAAAAGGTCTCCAAGTGAAACTATTTCCACATTTATAAAAAAAATCTGATCAAAATAATAATTCTTTTCCTATGCGAAGCATACATGAATATTGTTGTTTCTTTGTATTTTGATTACACTTACTGGGTTTCTATGATTTAACCTTATGGTATATTTTTTACATTGTAACCATGGAAACAAGTAGTAACCAGGCAACATTTAATTAACAGAAATCGGGGTCTAAAATTAAACTGGAAAGAAATCTAAGATTGAAATAATTGTGAATCATTTCTTTTACAATAAATCTAATTATGTTCAACATATTACTATTTTCTTTACAATATATATGAATATATCTACATACTCCATTTCACTTTATAGATGAGTGTTTGTTCCACAGGATGTTACTTTAGAATGATAATGGTTTTATCCAACACAAGCAACATTTGATTTATTGGAATTTTACTTGCCATGTATCTATAGTATATGTTTTACTTATTATTAGAGAATCTCACTAATGGTCCTTAGGAGATGTCATTTAACCACCTCAGCCCCCCCTAGCTTAAACACCCTTAATGACCAGGCCACTTTTTACAATTCTGCACTACACTACTTTCACCGTTTATTGCTTGGCCATACAACTTACCACCCAAATGAATTTTACCTCCTTTTCGTCTCACTAATAGAGCTTTCATTTGGTGCTATTTCATTCTTGGTGACATTTTAACTTTTTTTGATATTTTGATTCTTTTGATGAAATTTTTGCAAAAAAATGACATTTTTCTGTTGGAAAATTTGTCAAATAAAACTACATTTCTCTATAAATTTTTCTCTAAATTTATTGTTCTACATGTCTTTGATAAAAAAAAAAATGCAATAAGTGTATATTTATTGGTTTGGGTAAAAGTTATAGCGTTTACAAACTATGGTGCAAAAAAAAGAATTTCCGCACTTTGACTTTCTGAGCACCTGTCCTGTTTCCTGACTACAATGCCCAGACAGTAGAAACACCACATAAATGACCCCATTTCGCAAAGTAGACACCCTAAGCTATTCACTGAGGGGCATAGTGAGTTCATGGAAGTTTTTATTTTTTGTCACAAGTTAGCGGAAATGGAATTTTTTTTTCCAAAAATTTCATTTTCCACTAACTTGTGACAAAAAATAAAAACTTCCATGAACTCACTATGCCAATCAGAGAATACCTTAGGGTGTCTTCTTTCCGAAATGGGGTCACTTGTGGGGTATTTTTACTGCCCTGGCATTTTAGGGGCCCCTAAAGCGTGAGAATCCAAATGCGCAAAAATGCCCTGTGAAATACTAAAGGTTCTCATTGAATTTAGGGCCCCTTTGCGCATCTTGGCTGCAAAAAAGTGTCACAAATGTGGTATCGCCGTACTCAGGAGAAGTAGGGCAATGTGTTTTGGGGTGTATTTTTACATATACCCATGTTGGGTGAGAGAAATATCTATGTAAATTGACAACTTTGTATAAAATTTTTTTAAAAGTTGTCGTTTACAGCGATATTTCTCACACAAAGTATGGGTATATATAAAAATACACCCCAAAACTCATTGCCCTACTTCTGCTGAGTATGGCGATACCACATGTGTGCCACTTTTTTGCAGCCAAAATGCGCAAAGGGGCCCTAAAACCAATGAGTACCTTTAGGATTTCACAGGGCACCTTTACGCATTTGAATTCCAAACAACTTCTCACGCTTTAGGGGCCCCTAAAATGCCAGGCAGTAAAAATACCACACAAGTGACCCCATTCCGGAAAGTAGACACCCTAAGGTATTCGCTGATGGGCATAGTGAGTTCATGGAAGTTTTTTTTTTGTCACAAGTTAGCGGAAATGGAAAAAATTTTTTCTTACAAAGTCTCATATTCCACTTGTGACAAAAAATAAAATTTTACATGAACTCACCATACCCCTCACATAATACCTTGGGGTGTCTACTTTCTAAAATGGGGTCACTTGTGGGGTATTTTTACTGCCCTGGCATTTTAGGGGCCCCTAAACATGAGATGTGGTTTGGAATCCAAATGCGTAAAAATGTCTTGTGAAATCCAAAAGGTACTCATTGGATTTAGGGCCCCTTTGCGCATCTTGGCTGCATAAAAGTGGCACACATGTGGTATCGCCATATTTGGGAGAAGTAGGGCAATGTGTTTTGGGGTGTATTTTTACATATACCCATGCTGGGTGTGAAAAATAACTCTGTAAATGTAAACTCTGTATTTCCATTTTTTTATACAAAGTTGTCAATATACAGAGATATTTTTCACACCCAGCATGGGTATATGTAAAAATACACACCAAAACACATTGCCCTACTTCTCCTGAGTACGGTGATACCACATGTGTGCCACTTTTTTGCAGCCAAGATGCGCAAAGGGGCCCTAATTCCAATGAGTACCTTTAGGATGGCATTTTTACGCATTTTTCTTCTCACGCTTTAGGGTCCCTAAAATGCCAGGGCAGTAAAAATACCCCAAATGTGACCCCATTTTAGAAAGAAGACACCCCAAGGTATTCTGTGAGGGGCATGGCGAGTTCATAGAATTTTTTATTTTTTTTTGGCACAAGTTAGCGGATTTTTTTTTTTTTTTTCTCACAAAGTCTCCCTTTCCGCTAACTTGTGACAAAAAGTTCAATCTTTAATGGACTAAATATGCCCCTCAGCGAATACCTTGGGGTGTCTTCTTTCCAAAATGGGGTCACATGTGAGGTTTTTGTACTGCCATGGCATTTGAGGGTCTCCACAATCATTACCTTATATGGAGCATACAGGTAATGAGATTTTTTTTCCGTTCAGCCTCTGGGCTAAAAGAAAAAATGAACGGCACAGATTTCTTCATTCGCATCGATCGATGTGGATGAAAAAATCTCTGCCAAAAAATATGCAAGAAAAAAAAGAGGGGCCTGACGATTGCCAGGACATAGGGGCTCCGCCCAAACATCTATACCCACTTCAGCTCCTATGTCCTGGCAAACGTGATTTCTCCATTCACATCGATCAATCGATCGTTGTGGAGGAAGACATCTTTGCCAGATTTTTTATATAAAGTGTTTGCCAAAGCATATTAACTCCAACACCTCTCCTCAGCTCATATGCCTGGGCAAACGTACCTGTACTGCAGAGGAGAAATCTCGTCTTGCAGCGCCGCATACACCGACTTCATGTGTCTTTTGACAGCAGCGCAATGCTTCTCTCAGAATGCACATCAGTGCTGCAGCGTTTTCGTCGGTTAGTCCGTTGGTCTACCTGGAAAACAAAGGGTGGTTAAGGGGGAAAAAAAAAAAAGAAGAAAAAATAGGCAGCAGGCTCATAAACTTGAACATTACAAACTTTATAAAACCTGAACATAAAACTTTTTTTTATCAAACCTGAACATCAAAACTTTTAAAACCTGAACTAACTCAAGATTTTTTTTTCTTGCTACCTGTTTAATTTTTTTTTTTTTTACCATTTCACTCTTTATTTTCCTAGCAGAAACCTCTCCTTTCCCATGGGACAATGTGTAAAGTGTAAATCACACAGAGATGTTGCGAAGTACATTATGCACTTTATCCCAAGTGAAAGGAGAGGTTTCTACCGTTTCACATATCTGCAGTAGCACAGCAGCACCCCTATGTGTTAGGGTCTCTCAAAACCTAGAAATTCTGAGAGACCCTAGAGCCTGAGTGGAAAAAAGTACCTGTGTCGTGCTGTCCCTATGTCCCTAAGTGTACCTGAGTGTGGTACTGTACTTCCGGAAACACTCCCCTAGGCATAGGGCAGGGTGGTCAGGACAGTCCGGACAGAAATAGCAGGTGTCACGCCTTATTCCACTCCTGCTACAGACACGACATGTTTTTCGGGGTGGTGGTTGGTTTGAGGTACCAGCAACGACATTGGGGAAATGTCGCTCGTGTAGACAGCTCACTACACTGGTGGTTGGGGCCACGGAACCTCCTGGATACAGGAGGTTCTCGATGATCTCTTCCTGAAATTTGAGGAAGGATCCTGTTCTCCCAGCCTTACTGTAGAGAACAAAAATATTATATATAGCCAATTGAATTAGATATACAGACACCTTCTTATACCAGCGTCTGGTTCTGCGGGAAAGCAAATACGGGGCCAACATCTGGTCATTGAAGTCCACCCCTCCCATGAGCAAATTATAGTCGTGGACCGAGAGGGGCTTTTCAATGACACTGGTTGCCCGTTCAATTTGGACTGTCGTGTCTGCGTGAATAGAGGAGAGCATGTAAACGTCACGCTTGTCTCTCCATTTCACCGCGAGCAGTTCTTCGTTACACAAGGCAGCCCTCTCCCCCCTTGCAAGACGGGTAGTAAGGAGCCCTTGGGGGAAGCCCCGGCGATTAGGTCGCGCGGTGCCACAGCAGCCAATCTGTTTTAGGAACAAATGCCTGAAGAGGGGCACACTTGTGTAAAAATTGTCGACATAAAGATGGTACCCCTTGCCGAACAAGGGTGACACCAAGTCCCAGACTATCTTCCCACTGCTCCCCAGGTAGTCAGGGCAACCAACCGGCTCCAGTGTCTGATCTTTTCCCTCATAGATCCGAAATTTGTGTGTATAGCCTGTGGCCCTTTCACAGAGCTTATACAATTTGACCCCACACCGGGCGCGCTTGCTTGGGATGTACTGTTTGAAGACAAGGCGCCTGGTAAAATGTATAAGGGACTCGTCTACGCAGATATTTTGTGCGGGGGTATACAAATCTGCAAATTTCTGGTTGAAGTGGTCTATGAGGGGCCGGTCAACAGCTGGGTGGCCTCTGGGACGGGAGGTGGTGTTGTCGCTAAAGTGCAGGAAACGCAGAATGGTCTCAAATCGTGTCCTGGACATGACAGGAGAGTACATGGGCATGTGATGAATTGGGTTTGTTGACCAATATGACCGCAATTCATGCTTTTTTGTTAGGCCCATGTTGAGGAGAAGGCCCAGAAAAGATTTAAATTCAGAAACTTGGACTGGTTTCCACCGGAAAGACTGGGCATAAGAGCTTCCAGAGTTGGCGTTTATAAATTAAGTGGCATACCGATTTGTGTCTGCCACGACTAAATCATAGAGCTCCGCAGTGAAGAACAGCTCAAAAAACCCCAGTGCCGATCCGATCTGAGCTGTCTCCACCCGAACTCCTGACTGGGCGGTTAAAGGGGGAACTAATGGTGCGGCTGAAGTTGGGGGCTGCCAATCAGGGTTTGCCAGCAGCTCAGGGATTCTAGGGGCTCTACGGGCCTGTCTGCGCGGTGGCTGCGACGGGGGAACTATTGCACGTGCCACCGTACCAGCTTCAACTGCCCTTCTGGTGGTCGCCACTTCACCATGTCGTACAGCAGTGCTGGTAGAAGGTCCAGCATGGGCTGCACTGCTGGTGTATGCCTCACCACGTAATCCGGCAGTGCCAGCCCCACTCTGCTGCCCTTGAAACAGATCCTGCGCTACCTGTGGTCTAGCGACACGGGGCCGGGTACGCCTGGTGCTATCAGGGACCTCAACCTCCTCGTCTGCACTTTGGGTCAGTCTGCCACCCATTTCTACAGGTTCATATTCTGACCCGCTAGATTCGTCAGATAAGGGTTCCCATTCCTCATCCGACTGGGTCAGAATCCTGTAGGCCTCTTCAGGAGAATACCCCTTATTTGACATTTGGCTGGAAAAGGTCCAAGACCAGCAGCAATTTGCTATTTGCAGTCCAAATCAGACTTGATGTACATACAGCAGGAAAAATCAGCTATAGTCTGCTCCTAACAGTTGAAAGCAGAATTCACAAATGACCAACCAATGGGTCATTGGTAGTGATGATCGAGCACCAAAGTATTCAGGTGTTCGGCCCGAACACATTGCTACATTCGTGTGCTCGACCGAGCACCCGAGTATAATGGAAGTCAATGGGAGACAACCAGGCACCCCCTGCACGCCCTCGATTGGAAAAGGTCAGAAAGTTACAGAAACACCACTGAAATGGATGCATCTTGGACTCCCAGGTTGCTGCTGGGAACCATGCTGTCCGAGTTGTACGCCACTTTTACAGACTGACAAAAATACGCATAAAAGCCCCCCCAAAAAATCAATTTCACAAGAAAAATTGTTAGTAAACATTCTTTCCTGTATATTTAATTGTATATAAAGTGCAAGTGCTGCAAAAAAGTACAAGCGAGAGGCACTCCGATACAGCCTTTATATCACATAAAGGAGAGCCTCATTCACATTGTGGTAGAATTGTTCAGGTAGTGGGACTCCTACACTCATAAAGCCTATGCATTAAGTGAAAGGGCTGCCAAAAATTACAAGGAATCAGCACTGCAATACACCCTTTGTTACACATAAAGTAGGGCATCATACACACCCTTGAAAAATTATCATTGATGGCCTGCTGGTGACCCTCCAAAACATTAAGAGCAAGGTCCTGCTGTTGACCCTCTAAAACATTAGGAGCGAGGGCCTGCCGCTGAGCATTGCAAAAAATGAGGGGCGAGTGCCTTCTGCTTAGCTGACCATTGAAAAAATGATAGACGAGTGCCTGCTGCTGAGCTGACCTTGTAAAATATTGTACGTGAGGGCTTGCTGCTGAGCTGACCCTTTAAATATTGTAGGTGAGGCCCTGCAGGTGTGCTTACCCTGTAGAATATTGTAGTTGAGGGCCTGCAGGTGAGCTGACCCTGTAAAATATTGTAGATGAAGGACTGTAGGTGAGCTGACCCTGTAAAATATTGTAGGTGAGGGCCTGCAGGTGAGCTGACCCTGTAAAATATTGTAGGTGAGGGCCTGCAAGTGAGCTGACCCTGTAAAATATTGTAGATGAGGGCCTGCAGGTGAGCTGACCCTCCCTGAAGGAGGAGGGTTTTTTTTGAGGAGATATTGTGCACTGATTCCCAAACTCTTCAGTATCCACAGTCAGAAGATGATGACGGTGGGGAATGGCAATTAGTGTTTCATGAGGTGGATGATGCGGATGAGACACAGTTGTCAATAAGTGAGGGTCTTGTTGGGTCAACAACACAAGTGAAGAGGATGACTCGAGTGAGGAAGTGGAAGATGGGGTGGTGGACGATGACATCACTGACCCAACCTGGGAAGGTGGCAAGCCAAGCGAGGACAGCAGTACAGAGGGGGAGGGATCCACAGCACCATAACAGGCTGGAAGAGGCTATGAGATGGAAAAAGGGAGAAGGCGGGCCACACCAAATAGGCCCGCATACAGATTTCCTTAACCCAGGCCTTTGAACGTAAGCACAAATACCCAGCCACCCACACACAGGTCATAGCACTAAATGCACACCTTTAAAAATTGCTGGCCCTGGAAATGTTGCCATTTAGGCCTATGGACACTGAGGCTTTCTCAGCCTCTTGGCGGCGGACGTTCATTTTTTACTAAGTGCCCAGCCGCCACTATATTTCTCAGTGTGTGCCGTCCCCGCATTATACCAGCAATTGTGTCCCGTAACATCACCCATGCCCTGATCAACGCAGTTATTAGGAAGGTCCACTTAACGGCTGACACACGGACAAGTACTTTTGGCCAGGGACGCTACATTTCCGTGATGGCACACTGGGTGAACTCTGGGATGGCACAGGTGCTACCAACACCAAGGATTGCGGGCTCCCATTCCATCAGGATTTTCACCACCACCTACATTAGTTGCAGCAAACCCCCCCTTCTCCTACTCCTACTCCACTTCCACCTCTGAATTCTTATCTTGCAGCAACAGTCAGCCATCAGTCCGTAGCTGGAAGCAGTGTAGCACGGCAGTGGGGAAACGGCAACAGGCCGTGCTGAAACTCATTTGCTTAGGTGACAAACAGCACACTGCTGCAGAGCTGTGGCAGGGTATAAGTGACCAGACTGAGCTGCGGCCACTCAACCTACAACCAGACATGGTTGGTTGTTGTGTCTGATAATGGCCGTAACTTGTTGGCAGCTTGGCAAGCTCATACAGATGGCAATGATACAGCATATATGTCCCATGCACAACAAACATCCCAAACTTATATATTAATATAACTAAAAACATAACACACGAGAGTGGAGGTAAACCAATGGCATGGCCTGTTAATTAACTCATAAATAACCAAATAACCATAATATATTTTACAACCATAATAACAAAAATAATACCAATAATAATACAACCACAAACCATAATAATAATAAAAAAACAGAATGTCATTGTGGATAAATTTACAGCTGACAACGATGGCGGCAGAGTATGTAGTTCCTTGTGCAACCCAGGAGGGAAGATGAGGGGAACACACAGCAGTTCCAACAGAGGCAGGACAACACTCTCCAAGGCCTGGAACAGTTTTATGACACCCCGCCAGCACTCTCATATTGATGCACGGCCTAGTGTCACAAGGTGGGAAAATTTTTGGAAGATGGTGAAGGAGTACATAGCAGACCATGTCAGCGTCCTCAGTGATCCCTTTGTGCCTTACAACTATTGGGTATCCAAGCTGGACATGTGGCACAAACTGCGACCCTACGCCTCAGAGGTGCTGGACTCCGGCCGGCATTTTGTCAGAGCAGGTATTTAGTGTTGCTGGGTGCATAATAACTGATAAGCGCATCTGTCTGTCAACTGAGAATGCTGACAGGTTGACTCTTATAAAAATGAGCAAGGTCTGGATTGCCCCTAACTTCTGTACTCCTCCTCCTCCATCATATCAACATGGTTTTTAGGCTGCCCTCGCTCATAATTAGTGTTGAGCAAACAGTTCGAGCATAGTTCGGGTTCATACTGAATTTTGGGGTGTTCGGGACCCAGACCCGGACATTTTCAAAAAAGTTCGGGTTCGGGTTCGTTGTTCGGCGATTACTTCCCGCTTTCTGAAGGGCTGCACAGCAGCCAATCAGCTAGCATTTTACTTCTTGCCCTAAGAGCCCATCACAGCCATGCCTACTAATGGCTGTGATTGGCCAAGTGCAGCATGTGACCCAGCCTCTATTTAAGCTGGAGTCACGTAGCGCCGCACGTCACACTGTTCTGATTAGTGTAGGGAGAGGACGCAGCTTCTGTCAGGGCGAGATTAGGCAGGGAAAAGTCAGCATTAGCACTTAATGAACTGATCGATCTACAGCTGTGAATGATTGAACTTCTGCTAGTTACTTGCTCACTGGTTTTTAGGCTGCACAGAGCGTTTTTCTGTCACTTATTTTCTGGGGTGATCGGTGCCAATTTTGTGACTTGTGGTGCACCAGGACAAGCTGCCACCAAGTCCATCAATCCATCAATACTAGTTTTTTTTTGCTATATCCTACATCAGGGGCTTGGCTGTGCTAATTGTCACCCCTAGAAACTCAGGATAGCAATTTCTATATTTTATTAAGGGGTTAAATACAATTGCCCAAATACCAATCCCCTAAATCTGGTGTTCCAGCTTTGGCTAGCCAAGTATAATACTGTCTGCTGTCTGGCAAAGGATAGATTATTTTATGTGGTGAAATTCAATTGCCAAAATAGCAATACCATAAATCAGTGGTTTCAGCTGTGGCTGGCCAAGTTTCATAGTGTCCTGAAAATTATATATTTTGTTCTGGGGTGAAATTCAATTGCCAAAATAGCAATACCATAAATCAGTGGTTTCAGCTGTGGCTGGCCAAGTTTCATAGTGTCCTGAAAATTATATATTTTGTTCTGGGGTGAAATTCAATTGCCAAAATAGCAATACCATAAATCAGTGGTTTCAGCTGTGGCTGGCCAAGTTTCATAGTGTCCGTAAAAACATATATTTTGTTCTGGGGTGAAATTCAATTGCCAAAATAGCAATACCATAAATCTGGTGTCACAGCTGGGGATGGCAAAGTATAATAGTGTCTGCCAAAACATATATTTTGTTCTGGGGTGAAATTCAATTGCCAAAATAGCAATACCATAAATCAGTGGTTTCAGCTGTGGCTGGCAAAGTTTCATAGTGTCCGTAAAAACATATATTTTGTTCTGGGGTGAAATTCAATTGCCAAAATAGCAATACCATAAATCAGTGGTTTCAGCTGTGGCTGGCCAAGTTTCATAGTGTCCGCAAAAACACATATTTTGTTGTGGGGTGAAATTCAATTGCCAAAATAGCAATAACGTAAATCAGTGGTTTCAGCTGTGGCTTGCCAAGTTTCATAGTGTCCTGCAAATTATATATTTTGTTCTGGGGTGAAATTCAATTGCCAAAACAGCAATACCATAAATCAGTGGTTTCAGCTCAGGCTGGCCAAGTTTCATAGTGTCCTGCAAATTATATATTTTGTTCTGGGGTGAAATTCAATTGCCAAAATAGCAATACCATAAATCAGTGGTTTCAGCTGTGGCTGGCCAAGTTTCATAGTGTCCGCAAAAACATATATTTTGTTCTGTGGTGAAATTCAATTGCCAAAATAGCAATACCCTGAATCTGGTGTTCCAGCTGTTGCAGGCCTAGTTTAAATCTGTCCGTAACAGGGTATATTTTGTTCTGGGGTGAAATTCAATTGCCAAAATAGCAATACCATAAATCAGTGGTTTCAGCTGTGGCTGGCCAAGTTTCATAGTGTCCTGAAAATTATATATTTTGTTCTGGGGTGAAATTCAATTGCCAAAATAGCAATACCATAAATCAGTGGTTTCAGCTGTGGCTGGCCAAGTTTCATAGTGTCCTGAAAATTATATATTTTGTTCTGGGGTGAAATTCAATTGCCAAAATAGCAATACCATAAATCAGTGGTTTCAGCTGTGGCTGGCCAAGTTTCATAGTGTCCGCAAAAACATATATTTTGTTCTGGAGTGAAATTCAATTGCCAAAATAGCAATACCATAAATCTGGTGTCACAGCTGGGGATGGCAAAGTATAATAGTGTCTGCCAAAACATATATTTTGTTCTGGGGTGAAATTCAATTGCCAAAATAGCAATACCATAAATCAGTGGTTTCAGCTGTGGCTGGCAAAGTTTCATAGTGTCCGTAAAAACATATATTTTGTTCTGGGGTGAAATTCAATTGCCAAAATAGCAATACCATAAATCAGTGGTTTCAGCTGTGGCTGGCCAAGTTTCATAGTGTCCGCAAAAACACATATTTTGTTGTGGGGTGAAATTCAATTGCTAAAATAGCAATAACGTAAATCAGTGGTTTCAGCTGTGGCTTGCCAAGTTTCATAGTGTCCTGCAAATTATATATTTTGTTCTGGGGTGAAATTCAATTGCCAAAACAGCAATACCATAAATCAGTGGTTTCAGCTGTGGCTGCCCAAGTTTCATAGTGTCCGCAAAAACACATATTTTGTTGTGGGGTGAAATTCAATTGCCAAAATAGCAATAACGTAAATCAGTGGTTTCAGCTGTGGCTTGCCAAGTTTCATAGTGTCCTGCAAATTATATATTTTGTTCTGGGGTGAAATTCAATTGCCAAAACAGCAATACCATAAATCAGTGGTTTCAGCTCAGGCTGGCCAAGTTTCATAGTGTCCTGCAAATTATATATTTTGTTCTGGGGTGAAATTCAATTGCCAAAAGAGCAATACCATAAATCAGTGGTTTCAGCTGTAGCTGGCAAAGTATAATAGTGTCCGCTAAAACATATATTTTGTTCTGGGGTGAAATTCAATTGCCAAAATAGCAATACCCTGAATCTGGTGTCCCAGCTGTTGCAGGCCAAGTGTTAATCTGTCCGTAAAAGGGTATATTTTGTTCTGGGGTGAAATTCAATTGCCAAAATAGCAATACCATAAATCAGTGGTTTCAGCTGTGGCTGGCCAAGTTTCATAGTGTCCGCAAAAACATATATTTTGTTCTGGGGTGAAATTCAATTGCCAAAATAGCAATACCCTGAATCTGGTGTTCCAGCTGTTACAGGCCTAGTTTAAATCTGTCCGTAACAGGGTATATTTTGTTCTGGGGTGAAATTCAATTGCCAAAATAGCAATACCCTGAATCTGGTGTTCGAGCTGTTGCAGGCCAATTGTAAATCTGTCCATAAAAGGATACCTTTCATCCAGGGCCTAAATACTAGCCCTAAAAGAGATATTCCCCTAAATCAGTGGTTACTGCTGTGTCTGGATTAGTGTAATACGCTACCTAAATAAATAGGCAGATAGTGTTAGGTACCTGTAAAAAATGGCCTGAATTTGAAATCAATACATTGGGCCAAATATTTTTTTTCTTATTGTGGTGCTTGGTGAGCGGTAACAATGAGGAAAACATCTAGTAAGGGACGCGGATGCGGTCGTGGTGGTGTTAGTGTGCCCTCTGGTGCTGGGAGAGGACGTGGCCATTCTGCCACAGCCACACGTCCTAGTGAACCAACTACCTCAGGTTCCAGTACCCGCCAGAATTTACAGCGATATTTGGTGGGGCCCAATGCCGTTCTAAGGATGGTAAGGCCTGAGCAGGTACAGGCGCTAGTCAATTGGGTGGCCGACAGTGGATCCAGCACGTTCACAACATTATCTCCCACCCAGTCTTCTGCAGAAAGCGCACAGGTGGCACCTGAAAACCAAGCCCATCAGTCTGTCACATCACCCCCATGCATATCAGGGAAACTGTCTGAGCCTCAAGTTATGCAGCAGTCTCTTATGCTGTTTGAAGACTCTGCTGGCAGGGTTTCCCAAGGGAATCCACCTAGCCCTTCCCCAGTGGTGGAAGACATAGAATGCACTGATGCACAACCACTAATGTTTCCTGATGATGAGGACATGGGAATACCACCTCATCGGAGTCCGCACGTCTCTGATGATGACGAAACACAGGTGCCAACTGCTGCGTCTTTCTGCAGTGTGCAGACCGAACAGGAGGTCAGGGAGGAAGACTGTGTGGAAGACGATGCAGGGGACGATGAGGTACTAGACCCCACATGGAATGAAGGTCGTGCCACAGACTTTCATAGTTCAGAGGAAGAGGCAGTGGTGAGACCGAGCCAACAGCGTAGCAAAAGAGGGAGCAGGGGGCAAAAGCCGACCAGCCAACGCCAAGACAGTTCGCCTGCTACTGGCCACCGCCACCAGGGACCGAGCACCCCAAAGGCAGCTTCAAGGGGTTCCCTGGCATGGCACTTCTTTAAACAATGTGCTGACGACAAGACCCGAGTGGTTTGCACGCTGTGCCATCAGATCCTGAAGCGAGGCATTAACGTTCTGAACCTTAGCACAACCTGCATGACCAGGCATCTACATGAAAAGCATGAACTGCAGTGGAGTAAACACCTTAAAAACAAGGAACTCACTCAGGCTCCCCCTGCTCCCTCTTCTGCTGCTGCCTCGGCCTCTTCCTCCGCCTCGGGAAGAACGTTGGCACCTGCCTCCCACCAAACAGAGGATTTGCCACCGACACCACCACCTGCGTCACCAAGCATCTCCACCATGTCACAAACCTTGGAGAGAAAGCGTAAATTCCCACCTAGCCACCCTCAAGCCTTGGGCCTGAATGCCAGCATTTCTAAACTACTGGCCTTTGAAATGCTGTCATTCAGCCTGGTGGACACAGACCGCTTCAAACAGCTGATGTCCATGGCTGTCCCACAGTATGTTGTTCCCAGCCGCCACTACTTTTCCAAGACAGCCGTGCCTTCCCTGCACAACCAAGTATCCGATAAAATCAAATGTGCACTGCGCAACGCCATCTGTGGCAAGGTCCACCTAACCACAGATACTTGGACCAGTAAGCATGGCCAGGGACGCTATATCTCCCTAACTGCACACTGGGTAAATGTAGTGGCGGCTGGGCCGCAGGCGGAGAGTTCCTTGGCGCACGTCCTTCCGCCGCCAAGGATCGCAGGGCATCATTTTTTGCCTCCTGTAGCCTCCTCCTCCTACTCGGCTTCCTCCTCCTCTGCTTCCACCAGCTCATCCAGTCAGCCACACACCTTCACCACCAACTTCAGCACAGCCCGGGGTAAACGTCAGTAGGCCATTCTGAAACTCATATGTTTGGGGGACAGGCCCCACACCGCGCAGGAGTTGTGGCGGGGTATTGAACAACAGACCGACGAGTGGTTTCTGCCGGTGGGCCTCAAGCCCGGCCTGGTGGTGTGCGATAATGGGCGAAATCTCGTCGAAGCTCTGGGACTAGTCGGTTTGACGCACATCCCTTGCCGGGTGCATGTGCTGAATTTGGTGGTGCAGAAGTTCATTCACAACTACCCCGACATGTCAGAGCTGCTGCATAAAGTGAGGGCCGTATGTGCGCGCTTCCGGCGTTCACATCCTGCCGCTGCTCGCCTGACTGCGCTACAGCGGAACTTCGTCCTTCCTGCTCACCGCCTCATATGCAACGTGCCCACCAGGTGGAACTCCACCTTGCACATGCTGGAGAGACTGTGCGAGCAGCAGCAGGCCATAGTGGAGTTTCAGCTGCAGCACGTACGCGTCAGTTGCACTGCGGAACAGCACCACTTCACCACCAATGATTGGGCCTCCATGCGAGACCTGTGTGCCCTGTTGCACTGTTTCGAGTACTCCACCAACATGGCCAATGGCGATGAGACCGTTATCAGCGTTACAATACCACTTCTATGTCTCCTTGAGAAAACGCTTAGGGCGATGATGGAAGAGGAGGTGGCCTAGGAGGAGGAGGAGGATGAGGGGTCATTTTTAGCACTTTCAGGCCAGTCTGTTAGAAGTGGCTCAGAGGGAGGTTTTTTGCAACAGCAGAGGCCAGGTACAAATGTGGCCAGCCAGGGCCCACTACTGGAGGACGAGGAGGATGAGGAGGAGGTGGAGGAGAATGAGGATGAAGCAGGTTCACAGCGGGGTGGCACCCGACACAGCTCAGGCCCATCGCTGGTGCGTGGCTGGGGGGATACGGAGGACGATGACGATACGCCTCCCACAGAGGACAGCTTGAACTTACCTCTGGGGAGCCTGGCACACATGAGTGACTACATGCTGCTGTGCCTGCGCAACGACATCAGAGTTGCCCACATTTTATTGTGTGCGGACTACTGGGTTGCCACCCTGCTGGATCCCCGGTACAAAGACAATGTGCCCACCCTACTTCCTGCACTGGAGCGTGATAGGAAGATGCGCGAGTACAAGCGCACGCTGGTAGACGCGCTCCTGAGAGCATTCCCAAATGTCACAGGGGAACAGGTGGAAGCCCAAGGCGAAGGCAGAGGAGGAGCAAGAGGTCGCCAACGCAGCTGTTTCACGGCCAGCTACTCTGAGGGCAGGGTTAGCATGGCAGAAATGTGGAAAAGTTTTGTCTCCACGCCACAGCTAACTGCACCACCACCTGATACGGAACGTGTTAGCAGGAGGCAGCATTTCACTAACATGGTTGAACAGTACGTCTGCACACCCCTCCACGTACTGACTGATGGTTCGATCCCATTCAACTTCTGGGTCTCCAAATTGTCCACGTGGCCAGAGTTAGCAATTTATGCCTTGGAGGTGCTGGCCTGCCCGGCGGCCAGCGTTTTGTCTGAACGTGTATTCAGCACGGCAGGGGGCGTCATTACTGACAAACGCAGCCGCCTGTCCACAGCCAACGTGGACAAGCTGACATTCATAAAAATGAACCAGGCATGGATCTCACAGGATCTGTGCCTCCCTTGTGCAGAATAGACATTTATAACTGCCTTCCCCTCAAACATGTATTCTTGTACTCCTGGGCACTTCTTTATTGAATCCTCATTTTTTTAACTTTACCATGATCTTGCGGTGCAACCCAAAGTTGAATGAACCTCTCCTCTGTCTGGGTGGTGGGGCCGAAATAACTGAAAGTGGCCTTCTCCAGTGGTGGGTGATATGACACATGATTCCTTGATGTGGGACCTCTCTACTCGGTCTAGGTGCTGGGCCGAAATTACTGAAAGTGGCCTTCTCCAGCTGTGGGTGATATGACGCTCTATTCCTTGCTGTGGGACCTCTATCCTCTGTCTGGGTGCTGGGCCGAAATAACTGAAAGTGGCCTTCTCCAGTGGTGGGTGATATGACGCATGATTCCTTGCAGTGGGACCTGTATCCTCGGTCTGGGTGCTGGGCCGAAATAATTGAAAGTGGCCTTCTCCAGTGGTGGGTGATATGACGCATGATTCATTGCAGTGGGACCTGTATCCTCGGTCTGGGTGCTGGGCCGAAATAACTGAAAGTGGCCTTCTCCAGTGGTGGGTGATATGACGCATGATTCCTTGCTGTGGGACCTCTCTCCTCTGTCTGGGTGCTGGGCCGAAATAACTGAAATTGGCCTTCTCCAGTGGTGGGTGATATGACGCATGATTCCTTGCTGTGGGACCTCTCTCCAATTGATATTGGTTAATTTTTATTTATTTTATTTTATTTTAATTCATTTCCCTATCCACATTTGTTTGCAGGCGATTTACCTACATTTTGCTGCCTTTTGCAGCCCTCTAGCCCTTTCCTGGACTATTTTTCAGTCTTTTTAGTGCCTAAAAGTTCGGGTCCCCATTGACTTCAATGGGGTTCGGGATAAAGTTCGGGTCGAGTTCGGATCCCGAACTAACACCTGGAAGTTTGGGTTCGGGAAGTTCGGCCGAACTTCCCGAACCCGAACTTCCAGGTGTTCGCTCATCTCTACTCATAATGTTTTAGAGGGTTAGGCCCTCGCAATTCATGTTTTTTAGGTTCAGTTCACCTGCAGGCCCTCACATATAATGTTTTATAGGGTCAGCTCAACTGCAGACCCTGGAAAATTATGTTTTTTAGGGTCAGCTCACCTGCAGGCCCTCACAAATAATGTTTTACAGGGTCAGCTGCCCTGAAGGCACTAGCAAATGATGTTTCAGAGGGTCAGCTGCCCTGAAGGCACTCGCAAATTATGTCTTAGAGGGTCAGCTACCCTGAAGGCACTCGCAAATGATGTTTTAGAGGGTCAGTTGACCTGAAGGAACTCGCAAATAATGTTTTAGAGGGTCAGCTGACCGGAAGGCCCTTCCAAATAATGTTTTTGAGGGTTAGCGCACCTGGAGGCCTTCAGCTACATTCTTTTACTCAGTTTCATCGCACCCAGGGCCACGGCTTCTGCGTGCACTATCAGCATCATAGCCACTTTTAAAGGTATGTGACACGTACAGTAACGTAGGATTTGTAAGTGTATGCACCAATAAATTAAAAAAGGTATTTGGGATGCGCACACATTACAAAGGAGATATAGCCCTGATAATGTCACAGACTAGCATACACCATCTACGAATTTGCGCCACAGACACTGTTTTTGGATGTAATACAGTATTTGTCGCAGAAAGCCACACACTATGGACACTAGATTAGGCCCATATTATTTCAATTTGTGCTACAGACACTGTTTTCGGATGTAGTACAGTATATGTCACAGAAAGCCACACAATATGGACACTAAATTAAGGCCTAGATTATTTATATTTGTGCTACAGACACTGTTTTCGGATGTAGTACAGTATTTGTCACAGAAAGCCACACTATATGGACACTAGATTAGGCCCAGATTATTTAAATTTGCGCCACAGACACTGTTTTTGGATGTAGTACAGTATATGTCACAGAAAGCCACACACTGTGTGCACTAGATTACCATGCCATATCTCCGTACTATTTGCATTTTGCGGCGAGACGAGGGTGATTTGGGGACACTTCCCCACACTTTGTAAGGACGAGTATCACTGACCGTCCATACATCCTCTAAACTACAAAGAAGTAATTTTGATCCTGAAGTAGTAAGTAGAGGATAAATACTAACAAACTACCTTTGATGTGTATATGTTGAATTATACGTAGTGACCACGGTCCTTTGTGTGTCCTTTTTCTGTTTTTGTAGAAACCCTTTGACTTCAGTAAGCCCCTGATGAGTTCCGACTCCATGGAATGAAACATGGCATTTAGGGCTATTTAGTAAGGGCTTTACTGGGACTAGGCCGCATTATAGTGACAGGTTCCTTATGGGGTCGCCCATGTCAGGGCGGGTGCTTTGTGTCTGTTAGGCAGGTAAATTTGGATAGCCCCTGATCCCCCTACATAGGGAGGGCTTTAGAATAAGAGACAATAGGAGTGTCCATACAGCCATAACCACAGAAGTACTGGTCAGCAGTGTCGCACTGTTGTATCAGGGCACCGACGCCACCTACTGTTGTTGGCCGGGTCTCTACAGGATGGGGTAAGATCCACCCATAATTATGCTTTTTCTGCGGCCCAGATGGTGGCAATATATGTATATATGTGTGTATGTTAGTTTGTTCGTCTCACTGTAACCACTTATGTTTTTAGAAGTTATTTCAGTAAAAGTTATGTTTTATTATACCTAGTCCACATGTGAAATTGAGACACTAGATTAGGCTCAGATTATTTAAATTTGCGCTACAGACACTGTTTTCAGATGTAGTACAGTATTTGTCACAAAAAGCCACACACTATGGACACTAGATTAGGGCCAGATTATTTAAATTTACGCTAAAGAAACAGTTTTTGGATGGAGTACTGTATATGTCACAGATGTGTTTTAAAGGGGTTGTCCAAGTTATATTTATTGATGACCTATCCTTACGATAGATCATCAATATCAGATCGCCGGGGGTCCGACACCCGGCACACCCACTGATCAGCTGTTTAAAGAGAAGGCGCACGCCGTGCCAGCGCTGCCTCCTCTTCATTCTTTACCTGCTCGCCATTGCATCTGCAGTGGTGAGCAGGTGTAATTACACCCAAGCCGTTGCATTAATTTCAATGGGACGCTTCGTTCCTATACAAGTGTATACTACAGAGCCGACCCATTAAAATTAATGGAACGGCTTGAGTGTAATTGAACCTGCTCACCACTGCAGATGCAACGGCGAGCAGGTAAAAAATGAAGAGGAGGCAGCGCTGGCACGGCCTTCTCTTCAAACAGCTGATCAGCGGTTGTGCTGGGTGTCGGACTCCCGCCGATCTGATATTGATGACCTATCCTAAGGATAGGTCATCAATAAATATAACTTGGACAACCCCTTTAAACGCACACACTATAGACATTAAATGTGGCGCTGATTATTTGAATTTACGCAAAAAGACACAGTCTGCGGATGATGTACAGTATATCTCACTAATCGATATTAAAGAAAAATATTTTTCTGCTGTCAAACACACACACAGTAGTCCTTAAAAGGACTTTGGGGTCTTTGAAAAGCTTTTGGTAGTAAAAACAGCAAATTTCTTTCCCTGCACTAACAGTCCCTTCCTCAGCACTGATGTCCCTGAGACTGATCAATTTAGAGCAGGTAAAAATATATTGCTGCTATCAAACACACACAGTAGTCCTTACACTATTTTGCTCCCTACACTGTCTTTCCCTTCCAACGCTCTGCTTTCCCTGACTATGACTGATCCAGGCACGTGTCATCAGGTAATATACAACCTCCGACGCGTTCCGGCCAGCCAATCACTGTAATGCCAGTAGCTAACATGGCTACGGCATTACAGTGAAGGGCATTACTTACCTGCACATTTATTGGCTGCTTAGAAGGCGCCAAACGTGTGGGGAGGAGACTCGAGCATTGCGCTCGAGCACATTTGGTATTTGGCCAAGTACCGCCTTGTGCCGAGCATAGCGATGCTCGAGCCGAACCGGTATTTGGCCCAGCATGCTCGCTCATTACTAGTCATTGGGCATGTGACTTCCAGACTGTGAAGGCTCACTGAGATCAACATAGAAGAAAGAAGTAGGTAAATACAGTATTAGGAGACAGATTCTGTCAAAAAAGGCAGAAAAAATAGTGCAGCATGTGGCACGATTTTTTTCTGTAAAATGATGTCAATTGTTGTCAATCATGTGACAATTGGGCATTGTCGTTATTTTTGTTTTTCTGCTTCTGTGAAGGAACAAAGAATGGAAATAATCAATATTAGCGCCATAATATATCTAATGCAACTTGTCCTACATTCCAGTATAACACATGTATGAATCAAAGAAGACAGCTGGCATATAGTCATGAACAATCACACAAATCTAAAATGCAAACAAAATAAATTATTTAACACACAAAAAAATCCAAATGAAGATGAACACAAAAAGGACTTAAAGGGGTTTTCTCACTTCAGCAAATGGCAATTATCATGTAGAGAAAGGTAATACAAGGCACTTACTAATCTATTGTGATTGTCAATATTGCCTCCTTTGCTGGCTGGATGCAATTTCCCATCACATCGTACACTGCTCGTTTCCAGGGGTTACGACTAAAAATAGCGAATTTCTCAAAAATTCAATTTGGAAGGTTTGCCGAATTTCCCAAAAAGATATGATTCGATTTGAATTTATTTGTTAAAAAAACTGCTATTTCCTGGCTGCTGAGAGCCTGTATAGTAGTGTAGAACACTGTGCATTGCAGAAACATGCATAGGGAGTCCGCTGTGCTAGTGAAACAGTACTGTGAGTCAGTATGAAACGCAGTTGACAGGCATCACTCTTATAATCACTTCACACTTCACTTATTTGGTCACTTATGGGGCCAAACCTGACCAAATAAGTGTGAACTCAGCCTTACAGGTCAATGTCAGCGTCAGATATAAAGAACCGTGTATTGGCCCAAGATTCTACTATAGAGTGAAAGAGTGCATTCCTTTTAGGGAGGGTATCAACAACATGAGGAGTCAACACAGTGGCCCAGTGACTGAGTGGTGAGGGTGGCAATAGTATGAGGAGTCAACACAGTGGCCCAGTGAAAGAGTGGTGAGGGTGGCAATAGTATGAGGAGTCAACACAGTGGCCCAGTGAAAGAGTGGTGAGGTGGGGGACAAAAGCAGTGGCAGTAACAGCAGAAGATGGTGGGTGGCAGTAGGAGCACATAGCAGCGGATGTGTTGCATCAGGCGGGTGGCTACATCCGAACAGTGGCTGAAGCAGGTGGTCATAAGAAACGGGTCTCTTTTTACAAAGTTTTAGTGTGGCACCAGAATGATCTTTTATGATGCATCAGTCACTGGCGTCTGGAAATCCTGGCTGATCTATGTCTGATTCATCTTCACAAGGGTCAGACTCTCCACATTTTGGGTGGAAAGGTGAGATCTCCTTGGGTTAACTATGTCCCCAGCCGCACTTAATACCTGCTCTGATGCCACACTACTGGCCGGGCAGGAAAGCTTGTCCAGGGCAAACTTGGCCAGTTGCGGCCACAAATCAAGTTTGGCTGCCCAGTAGTCCAGGGGAATCTTCCATGTAGGATGGCAGGGTGCAGTCCAAGTATGCCACCACCTGTTGGTTCAGGTTCTGCTCCATGTCTTGCTGCTGGTGGGTGGTTTCTTCACTAGGTGGGTGAAGAAAAGTGCCTATCAGAGACTCTAGACTCAAGTTGCTGGTACTGCTTCTGCCCCCCCACCCCCTCCAATAGCCATGGCAGTGGAACATGAGCGCAGAAGCCCCCCCCCCCCAGTAAGACCTTCATTAGGATGGGTGATGGCGCACATAGGCAGCGGCCAACTGACTACATAGGATGTCTCAATAGTAGTTCAGTTTATCTTGCCTCTCAGCAGGACCAGTAGCAAGGGTTTAATATGTTGGAGAGCCAAGACATGAAGCAGCAGAATGACGTTTGTTCCGTTCTCAAAACAATGACTATGTGTGGTTCTAAACAAACAGCTAAACACTTGTCAGAATCTCCAGCAAACAGAAGCCCACTGCTTGTGTTGTCTACCAAGGAATCCAGCTTTATTTTATATTTGTGAAACTGCAATACAATACAACAACCATATATCAGTATACAGTACATGAAATAGACTAGCCTAGCATAAATGACAGAGCACAGAACAGAAAGGCACTTACAGGTGATGATTTCTCAAGCCCCTTGAGAGAGAAGCAGGTACATGCTGCTTTAATGGAGAATAGCAATCTGAAATGGCTGAAAACACTTCCTAAACCAAGGGTCACTTCCTGTCTGAGTGATTTACATAAACACTTAAAGGTAAGGCTGCTACTTGCTTTTGCCACTAGATGGCAGTGGTAAACTACACATTAAATATGGAACCATAATTCAATTTAACCTGAAAAGGCAGCACACTCCCTGCCTGATATAATACATTATATCACTTTCTATACATATTTACTTACAGTATTAGGAGAATACGTTTCAGTCTATAACTGGTAACATAAATTATATCATAAGTCCACAATGGCAATCTCTATTGGCTATAGTACTTCAAGCTGGAAGCCCACATAAAGTAATACCTTTGTCCATAACCCATCTTTGGATTGTAAAAGCCGCACTAGGCCAAAACTATCTACAACCCCAATTGTAATCCACAGGATGGAGTTAACTCATGGCGAATGTCACATCTGAAAGCTATCACTGCCAAGCTCTCTGCTAAGTACTGTTCCAGCCACATAATGGAAATTCACATTCAAAGGAGAACAATGACGTCTATAACTGGTCTAGTATACACTTTAGCAGTACCTTGTTTCATCACTTTGACTTCAACCTTTCTGACATTACCATCTATACTTGGCAATGTATTTGTGACAATTCCCATAGGCCAGTTGTTTTTGCTTTCTTGGCTATTTTTCAATAACACAACGTCTCCATCTTTAACTTTGGGACTGGTCTTAGTCCATTTCCTTCAACTTTGTAAGGTAAACAGGTAATCTCTCCTCCATCTCTTCCAAAACTTGTCAGCCAGACACTGGTCTTGTTTCCATTACTTTACATGAAGTTCTGTTCTACTAAAGTCCCCAGAAGGGGCGGACGAGTCTACCTTTTGGGTCAAGAGCATAGCAGGAGTAAGAACTATTGGATTATCTGGATCTGTAGATAGTGGTACCAAAGGTCTTGCATTAATGATAGCCATAACTTCTGCCATGAAAGGCCACAGAAATAAACGTGGCCTAAATGGGTCCACCCTGGGACCCACCCATTTAGGCCACGTTTATTTCTGTGATTCTTGTTTTATATGTATTGAATGTGCCATTGCATATGGCTGGTAAACATTCTGTTGCACCTGGAAGCCGGTGTCACATGGTCTGTTGTAGGTGTAGCTTGCGGCCTCATTTGTTCCCCATTGCATTGTTGGTCCTGCAATGCAGGTGAGTGGGAGGGGGCTGTAGGCTGCTTAATACCTGTTCAGACCTTGTTCACACACCATAGGTAGTCTAGTGGTAGGACCCCATGTCATGCTGAGATACCGTGAAGTGGTGCTTAAAGGGGCTCCGATATGTTCCTGATTGGAAATATTGGCGAATCTCTCAGCTTTTAACACCAGAGTGAGGGATTAGCCAGTGTTGTCAGTTGCTTATCCATGTGGTGCATCTTTTTTCTGTGAGTTATGTGTTGATATACTTTCATCCGCACATGTTTTATTTTGTGTAGGATGTTTGTGTGGTGCTTGTGGTTCGCGCCGGTATCCTCCATTATATGCAATTTTTGCTGGGGATAGCCGTTCGCTGCGAACCACATGCGGAGGAACTGCCCCCCCAGTTAGAAACACGCCACAGTGTTTGGGGTTTGGAGCAGTCCCACCCATTTAGGCCACGTTTATTTCTGGGAAAGGATAAGCGACCACCTACTCTCAATAGTCTATAAAAGGACTAAGTTTTGTAAGACGGCTCTGTTTTGGAAGTGTCTTTCATTGTTTAATACAGTCATATTCTTGCCTGAAATATGTGTGTTGTACAAAAGAAATTATAACTGTCTTGGCTTGTGAAAGTTCTTTTAAACTGACTCTTTCATGGAAAACTCCCCAGCTTCCAGATAGATCAGCAAGGGTTTTATTTTGGAAATTTTGGCAACATGCATTCATTTTGCTTTCTAACCCTGCTTAGTCTCTTCCAGTCAGAAAATCTTTTGAAACTATGAGGTCGCAGTCTAGTGTCAAAGGTAGTGTTGAGCGAACAGTTCGAGCATAGTTCGGATACGTACCGAATTTTGGGGTGTTCGGGACAGTTCGAGTTCGGGTCCGTTGTTCGGCGATTTCTTCCCGCTTTCTGAAGGGCTGCACAGCAGCCAATCAGCTAGCGTTTTACTTCTTGCCATAAGAAGCCATTACAGCCATGACTATGGAGTTCCAGCTGTGACTGGACAATTTCGCTAGTGTCCGTCAAAGGATATATTATTTTCTGGGGTGAAAGTCAGTAGCAAAAATCGAAATACAGTAAATCTGGTGTCCCAGCAGTGGCTGGCCAAGTTTAATAGTGTCCGGCAAAGTATATATTTTGTTCTGGGGTGAAATTCAATTGCCAAAATACCAATCCCCTAAATCTGGTGTCCCAGCAGTGGCTGGCAAAGTATAATAGTGTCCGGCAAAGGATATATTTTGTTCTGGGGTGAAATTCAATTGCCAAAATAGCAATACCCTGAATCTGGTGTTCCAGCAGTTGCAGGCCTAGTTTAAATCTGTTCGTAACAGGGTATATTTTTTTCTGGGGTGAAATTCAATTGCCAAAATAGCAATACCATAAAATCAGTGGTTTCAGCTGTGGCTGGCCAAGTTCCATAGTGTCCTGCAAAGGATATTTTTTTTTTCTTATGTGAAATTCAATTGCCAAAATAGCAATACCATAAATCAGTGGTTTCAGCTGTGGCTGGCCAAGTTTCATAGTGTCCTGCAAAGGATATATTTTTGTTCTGGGGTGAAATTCAATTGCCAATATAGCAATACCATAAATCAGTGGTTTCAGCTGTGGCTGGCCAAGTTTCATAAGGTCCTGCAAAGGATATATTTTGTTCTGGGGTGAAATTCAATTGCCAAAATAGCAATATCATAAATCAGTGGCTGGCCAAGTTTAATAGTATCCGTCAAAGGATAGATTTTGTTTTGGGGTGAAATTCACTTGCCAATATAGCAATACCCTGAATCTGGTGTTCCAGCTGTTACAGGCCAAGTGTTAATATGTCCGTAAAACGGTATATTACACTCAAGGTGTATATACAAGTGCTGAGAGGGTCATCCTCAATAACTTCACACGCTACCGTGCATCTCCCATTGTATTTCTGTCCGTTAAAGGGTATATTACACAAAGTGTTAAAATACAATTGCTGAAGGCATAATCCTACATATTTTTTCACATGCTACTGTGCATCTCCAAGTGTAAATCTGTCCATAAAAGGATACCTTTCATCCAGGGCCTAAATACTAGGCCTACAATTGATATTCACTTAAATCAGTGGTTACTGCTGTGCCTGGATTAGTGTAATACAGTATATAAATAAATAGGCAGATAGTGTTAGGTGCCTGTAAAAAAAAAAGGCCTGAATTTGAAATCAATACATTGGGCCAAATATTTTTTTTCTTATTGTGCTGCTTGGTGAATGGTAACAATGAGGAAAACATCTAGTATGTGACGCGGTCGTGGTGGTGTTAGGGTACCCTCTGGTGCTGGGAGAGGACATGGCCATTCTGCCACAGCCACACGTCCTAGTGAACCAACTACCTCAGGTTCCAGTACCCGCCAGAATTTACAGCGATATTTGGTGGGGCCCAATGCCGTTCTAAGGATGGTAAGGCCTGAGCAGGTACAGGCGCTAGTCAATTGGGTGGCCGACAGTGGATCCAGCACGTTCACAACATTATCTCCCACCCAGTCTTCTGCAGAAAGCGCACAGGTGGCACCTGAAAACCAAGCCCATCAGTCTGTCACATCAACCCCATGCATATCAGAGGAGTCCGCACGTCTCTGATGATAACGAAACACAGGTGCCAACTGCTGCGTCTTTCTGCGGTGTGCAGACCGAACAGGAGGTCAGGGAGGAAGACTGTGTGGAAGACGATGCAGGGGACGATGCGGTCCTAGACCCCACATGGAATGAAGGTCGTGCAACTGACTTTCATAGTTCAGAGGAAGAGGCAGTGGTAAGAACGAGCCAACAGCCCAGCAAAAGAGGGAGCAGGGGGCAAAAGCAGAACAGCCGCCACCAAGAGAGTTTGCCTGCAACTGGCCACCGCCACCAGGGACTGAGTACCCCAAAGGCAGCTTCAAGGAGTTCCCTGGCATGGCACTTCTTTAAATAATGTGCTGACAACAAGACCCGAGTGGTTTGCACGCTGTGCCATCAGAGCCTGAAGCGAGGCATTAACGTTCTGAACCTTAGCACAACCTGCATGACCAGGCATCTAAATGCAAAGCATAAACTGCAGTGGAGGAAACACCTTAAAAGCAAGGAACTCAGGCTCCCCCTGCTCCCTCTTCTGCAACTGCCTCAGTCTCTCCCTCCGCCTCGGGAGAAATGTTGACACCTGCCGCCCACCAAACAGAGGATGTGCCACCGACAACACCACCTGCGTCACCAAGCATCTCCTCCATCTCACAAACCTTGGAAAGAAAGCGTAAATTCCCACCTAGCCACCCTCGAGCTCTGGGCCTGAATGCCAGCATTTCTAAACTACTGGCCTTTAAAATGCTGTCATTCAGGCTGGTGGATACAGACAGCTTCAAACAGCTGATGGCGATGGCTATCCCACAGTATGTTGTTCCCAGCCGCCACTACTTCTCCAAGACAGCCGTGCCTTCCCTGCACAACCAAGTATCCTATAAAATCAAGTGTGCACTGCGCAACGCCATCTGTGGCAAGGTCCACCTAACCACAGATACTTGGACCAGTAAGCACGGCCAGGGACGCTATATCTACCTAACTGCACACTGGGTAAATGTAGCGGCGGCTGGGCCCCAGGCGGAGAGTTCCTTGGCGCACATCCTTCTGCCGCCAATGTTTGCAGTTCATCATTCTTTGCCTCCTGTAGGCTCCTCCTCATACTCGGCTTCTTCCTCCTCTGCTTCCACCAGCTCACCAGTCAGCCACACACCTTCACCACCAACTTCAGCACAGCCCGGGTAAACGTCAGCAGGCCATTTTGAAATTCATATGTTTGGGGGACAGGCCCCACACCGCGCAGGAGTTGTGGCGGGGTATTGAACAACAGACCGACGAGTGGTTTTTGGCGGTAGGCCTCAAGCCCGGCCTGGTGGTGTGCGATAATGGGCGAAATCTCGTCGCAGCTCTAGGATTAGCCGGTTTGACTCACATCCCTTGCCTGGCGCATGTGCTGAATTTGGTGGTGCAGAAGTTCATTCACAACTACCCCGACATGTCAGAGCTGCTGCATAAAGTGCGGGCCGTCTGTGCACGCTTCTGGCGTTCACGTCCTGCCGCTGCTCGCCTGTCTGCGCTACAGCGTAACTTCGGCCTTCCCGCTCACCTCCTCATATGCGACGTGCCCACTATGTGGAACTCCACCTTGCACATGCTGGAGAGACTGTGCGAGCAGCAGCAGGCCATAGTGGAGTTTCAGCAGCACCACTTCACCACCAATGATTGGGCCTCCATGCGAGACCTGTGTGCCCTGTTGCGCTGTTCGAGTACTCCACCAACATGGTCAGTGGAGATGACACCGCTATCAGCGTTACAATACCACTTCTATGTCTCCTTGAGAAAACGCTTAGGGTGATGATGGAAGAGGAGGTGGCCCAGGAGGAGGAGGAGGATGAGGGGTCATTTTTAGCACTTTCAGGCCAGTCTGTTAGAAATGGCTCAGAGGGAGGTTTTTTGCAACAGCAGAGGCCAGGTACAAATGTGGCCAACCAGGGCCCACTACTGGAGGACGTGGAGGATGAGGAGGAGGTGGAGGAGGAGGAGGTGGAGGAGGATGAGGATGAATCAGGTTCACAGCGGGGTGGCACCCGACACAGCTCAGGCCCATCACTGGTGCGTGGCTGGGGGGATACGGAGGACAATGACGATACGCCTCCCACAGAGGACAGCTTGTCCTTACCTCTGGGGAGCCTGGCACACATGAGTGACTACATGCTGCAGTGCCTGCGCAACGATAGCAGGGTTGCCCACATTTTAACGCGTGCGGACTACTGGGTTGCCACCCAGCTGGATCCCCGGTACAAAGACAATGTGCCCACCTTACTTTCTGCACTGGAGCGTGATAGGAAGATGCGTGAGTACAAGCGCACGCTGGTAAATGCGCTCCTGAGAGCATTCCCAAATGTCACAGGGGAACAGGTAGAAGCCCAAGGCGAAGGCAGAGAAGGAGCAAGAGGTCGCCAACGCAACTGTGTCACGGCCAGCTCCTCTGAGGGCAGTGTTAGCATGGCAGAAATCTGGAAAAGTTTTGACTCCACGCCACATCTAACTGCACCACCACCTGATACGGAACGTGTTAGCAGGAGGCAGCATTTCACTAACATGGTTGAACAGTACGTCTGCACACCCCTCCACATACTGACTGATGGTTCGGCCCCATTCAACTTCTGGGTCTCCAAATTGTCCACGTGGCCAGAGTTAGCACTTTATGCCTTGGAGGTGCTGGCCTGCCTGGTGGCCAGCGTTTTGTTTGAACGTGTATTCAGCACGGCAGGGGGCGTCATTACTGACAAACGCAGCTGCCTGTCCACAGCCAACGTGGACAAGCTGACATTCATAAAAATGAACCAGGCATGGATCCCACAGGACCTGTCCCTCCCTTGTGCAGAATAGACTTTTATAACTGCCTCCCCCTCAACCATGTATTCTTTTAATATGGGGCACTTCTTTATTGAATCCTCATTTTTTTAACTTTACCATGATCTTGCGGTGCAACCCAAAGTTGAATGAACCTCTCCTCAATCTGGGCGCCGGGGCCTAAATAACTGAAAGTGGCCTGTTACAATGGTGTGTGATATGAAGCCTGAACCTCTGCCATGCGACCTCTCTCCTCTGTCTGGGTGCTGGGGCCAAAATAACTGAAAGTGGCCTTCTCCAGTGGTGGGTGATATGACGCCTTATTCCTTGCTGTGGGACCTCTCTCCTCTGTCTGGGTGCTGGGGCCTAAATAACTGAAAGTGGCCTTCTCCAGTGGTGGGTAATATGACGCCTTATTCCTTGCTGTGGGACCTCTCTCCTCTGTCTGGGTGCTGGGGCCTAAATAACTGAAAGTGGCCTTCTCCAGTGGTGGGTGATATGACGCATGATTCCTTGCTGTGGGACCTCTCTCCTCTGTCTGGGTGCTGGGCCAAAATAACTGAAAGTGGCCTTCTCCAGTGGTGGTTGACGCATGATTCTCTGCAATGGGACGTCTCTCCAATTGATATTGGTTAACTTTTATTTATTTTATTTTAATTTATTTCCCTATCCACATTTGTTTGCAGGGCATTTACCTACATTTTGCTGCCTTTTGCAGCCCTCTAGCCCTTTCTTGGACTATTTTACAGTCTTTTTAGTGCCCAAAAGTTCGGGTCCCCATTGACTTCAATGGGGTTCGGGTTCGGGATAAAGTTCGGGTCGAGTTCGGATCCCGAACCCGAACATTTTCAGGAAGTTCGGCCGAACTTCTCGAACCCGAACATCCAGGTGTTCGCTCAACTCTAGTCAAAGGCTTTAGTACTGAAGCTTACTACTTCTGACCTAATTTCCGGATCAGCATCAGGTTCCATTAAAGGGTAAACGTTGGTGTCATCACGGATATCTACAACCACCTGATACAGAAAAGGTGGGCCTGAGAACCATGTAGAGTCCTGATGGTAAGCTATCTGTTTAGGTTTGGTAGCATAATCTGCAGGATTTTGTTCTGAGGACACATAGGACCATTGCTCTGGACGTGTTATTTGTCTGATTCCTATTCACCTGGTTGAAGACATATAAGAAGAATCTCCTTGTAGTGTTGCAGATATAGCCTAGGACAGTATTACTGTCTGTAAAGAATTTCACAGCATCTAGGCTTAGGTCTATCTCATCTTTCACTAGCTCATACAGTTCAACCGCTAGTACAGCTGCACATAACTCTAGGAGTGCAATTGTATGTGCCAGCCTAGGGCTCAGTTCTGATTTTCCCATAACAAATCCAACATGGCAGACATTTCCTGCATCGCTTACCTTCAAGTAAGCAACGGCACCTATTGCAATAACAGATGCATCTGAAAAGGTGTACAGTTCTCTTTTGCAGGCTTGTGACAATGAAACAGGAATGTAACACCTGGATATTTGTAGACATTGTAAGGCTTGTAAAGACTCTTTTCATTGGACGCACTCATGGAGTCTCTCTTGTGGAAGTAAGGCATCCCACTCACTGTCCCCACTTGACAGTTCACGAACTAAGGCGTTACCTTTTATGGTGACAGGTGCTACAAACCCATTATGATCATATAGACTGTTCACAGTGGATAGGATTCCTCTTCTTGTAAAGGGTTTCTCTGCTGAAGAAACCTGAAACACAAAACAGTCTTTCTCTAGGTCCCAGCTTAGGCCTAAACTTTTCTGCAAAAAAAGGGTGTCTGTTCCCAGGCAAAGGTCTTTGAAATCTTTAGCTCTGTCTTCTGTGGTAAAGGCTTCCATGACTTGTTTTCTGTTAGAGGCTATTTTATGTAGTCACAGATTAGACTCTGCCAACATTTGTTTCGCCTTGTTGATAATGTTGACTGCTTTTTCAGGTGTGCTAGCTGAAGCAAGTCTATCGTCCACATAGAAGTGTCTCATTACAAAGTGCTTGGCATCTCGGCCATCATTTTCGGAACCTTTCTGGGCAGCTTTGCGCATGCGGTATATGGCAGCAGCAGCAGAAGGGCTGTTACCAAAAACATGCACTCTCATTCTGTACTCTGTTACCTCTTTGTCCATGTCGTTATCCTTGTACCACAGGAAACACAGGTAGTCACGATGGTCCTCTATCACTTGGAAACAATAAAACATCTGTTGCTCATCACCTGTAAAGGCAATAGGTTCTTTCCTGAAGCATAAGAGGACACCCAGAAGTGTGTTTAGATCTGGGCCACTCAGTAATACATCATTCAATGAAACACCTTCATGTTGAGCACTGGAATCGAACACAACTCTTATTTGGTCTGGCTTGTGTGGATGGTAAACGCCAAACATTGGCAGATACCAGTGTTCTTTAACTTCATCCAGTGATGGTGCTACTTCAGCATGATTAATATCAAGCATCCTTTTGATAAATTCTGTAAAGTCTTTATTCATTTCAGGTTTCCTTTGCAAAGTTTTACGTAGTGTGTTCAGGTGCTTCATGGCTTGCTCTCTGGTGCTAGGTAAATAACACCTTGGTGTGCAAAAAGGTAAAGGGGCTACCCAATTGTTGTTTTCATCTTAAAAGGTGTCTTTATCCATGATATGGAGAAAGACGTGATCATCTATAGACATTGCTTGTTTGTCATCATCTTATGTTCTCTGGAACACTGAGTTTCCTAAAGTATCAGTCTCCATACTACTACTAATGTCTCTATTGTAACTAGAAGGAGAGTCTCAGTATGGTTTTAGGGTTTCTTTGACAACAAAGCTGTTCTGGCATGGACTAAGAAGGGACGTGTGCCCATTCACTAGCACAGATTCTTTGAAGTGTTAACACTGTCAGGCCAATGTCCTGCTCCCAGACAAACTTCTCCCATTATAACCCACCCTATATCAAGTCTTTAAGTATATGGGGCATTAAAGGGCCCATTAGTTTGTTGGTGTACCTTATGTACCTGTAGAATGTCTCTTCCAAGAAGTAAAAGAATAGAGGAATCTGTCTGGATAGCTAGAATAAGGTGAGATATTGAATTGAGATGAGGATGATGAAGGGCCACTTCTGGTGATGGGATGTCTGATTTATCATTTGGTATCATATCACACTCTATCAAAGTGGGAAGTGAGAGATGGACTCTCTTGTCAAGAGACTCAATAGTAAAGTCAGTAGCTCTTCTTCCTGAAGTTTCTATCACTCCTGTACATGTCTTTAGAGTGTATGGGACTATACTCAATGTAATGTTGAAGGCATCAAAAAGTTTGACCTTGCAAATGACCTGTTACTCTGTTAATTCAGAAGCACATACATCTTAACTGCCTTCTCTTTTTTTCCTGTGGGATACACTGTTGCTACAGTGTAACGCAAAGAAGATCCCCTGGGGTATTTATAGGCACGATGTAAATGGTTGTATGAGCTTGATAAAGACCTTATGGTTGAAACGTTGCTACACTTTTGGCGAAATAAAGAAAGGAAACCACCAGAACAAGAGTGGCGTAATCTTCTTTGCGTTACACTGTATGGACTGAGGACCCATGGGCCGGGACCTGACATTACAGGCACCGCCACTGAACGATCATCTGTTAAGGAACAGTGAGTAGTATTTGGCTCCGACACTCACCTATATGGTCCTCATACACGTTAGCATGGTGTGTAATCTGACATATATCTAAATTCCTGTCTTCTTACGAAAGAAAGCTATGTTGTTTTAACATTCTTTTTATTGATAGTAGATTGTGACAGGAAAGGTGAAACTACAGAATAAAACAGTAGTATTTCAGAATATATCATTGTACATTACATAGGGTACAGGTAATCAGCTATACATACAGTATATGAGATAACAATGCAAATAGGCAATGAGCTATCTAATGCAACAAATATATAATAAACTACAGCATAATATCATTCAGATAGTGCCCCTACTTACTATGCTTGAAAACAGGCTGCCAAACAGATGATGAGCAGGAAACAAGTGAGAGAGTGGATTCTCACACAGACATAAAATAGCTACTGCTTCTAACAGACACAAGATCACCAAGAACCAGGAAGTACCCACAATGCCTTCGGAACTTACCATAATGCATAGAAACTTCAGGCTAGAATAAATACACTAAACCACCAGTAGATGGTGCTGTTACCAAACAATATAATGCAAATGAAATTCACAAACAGGCAATACAATGTCTCCACTGGAATACACTAACAAATAACTAGATTTGCGTCTGAGGACAGAACACTCCCCGCTTGACATCAGCCAACGTCACTATTGTAATCGTTGGACGCAAACAGTAGGACAAGTTCCCCTACTGGTCTGAGAAACAACTTGGTCTCACCCTGTCTCCGTATTTTCAACTCTACCTTGCCTTCTTTACTTGGGAATGTCTTAGTAACAAGACCTAACAGCCACTCGTTCCTTCGTGACTGGCAGTCTTTCATTAGTACTATATCGCCAACCTGAAAGTTAGGCTTGCTGGTTTGCCACTTTCTCCTCGGTTGCAGAGTGGGAATGTATTGCTTTTTCCACTTGCCCAGAACGAGTTTGAGAGACTCTGTACTTGTCTCCATTGACTTCTGTAGAGATCTTTGGGATTAAATTCTCCCGGTGGAGCACAAATTCCTTCAGTCTTTTGTGTAAGCAGTGTGGCGGGGGTGATAACAGTTGGGTCATCAGGATCGAACATGGTAGTGTCCTCTGTGTTGGGCACAGGTCTATACAAAAAGGCAGGGCCTGTAAACCAATTTGTATCTTTGAGATGGTTAGCAGCGACCGATCTAGTTGCTTGGTCTGCTGGGTTGAGATGCGTAGGTACATATTTCCATTGTTCAGGAGAGGTAGAGCTTCTGATCCATAGCACTCTGTTGTTGACGTAGACATAGAAGCATCTAGCTTCATTACAGATATATCCTAGTACTATCTTGCTATCAGTATAGAACTATGAGTCTTTAATCTCCAGGTCCATTTCTGTAGAGATGAGTTCGGCTAACTCAACTGCTAACACCGCGGCACATAATTCCAGGCGTGGTATTGTATGTTCATGGAGTGGCGTTAGTTTTGCTCTGCTCATGATGAACCCTACATTGTACACTGGTATCTAACCCCTTTAAGTAAGCTACAGCGACAATTGCTTTGACTGAAGCTTTGCAAAGTCTTTGTGTCTCAACCTCGGTAGTTGGTACAGAAACATATGGACGAGCTATGTGAAGATCAGCTAAGGCTGTAAGAGAATTTTTCAGGCTATCCATGGGGCTCTTTCCTTCATGGGAAGAGGAGTATCCAAGTTTGATGCTTCTCTGGTGAAGTCTTTTAACATAGCTTTACCTTCGATGATTATAGGAGCTGGAAATCCCAGTGGGTCATATAAACTGCTTATGGCCGACAGTACTCCTCTGCGAGTAAAGGGTTTCTCTTCTCTGCTAAACTGGAAGGTAAAAGTATCAGTTTTTATGTGCCAGAGTAGGCCAAGGCTCCGTTCCATCGGAGGCGAGTCAAGGCCTAGGTCTAAATCCTTTAAGTCATCTGAATGGTCCTGAGAAGGAAAGGCTTACATCAATTTCCGGCTGTTAGAAGCGATCTTGTGTAACCTCAGGTTAGATAGAGAGAGCATCTCCTGGGTTCTTTTGAGAAGACTGATTGCAATTCCATCTGAGGGCATTGATTTTAGACAGTCACCTACATAGAAATCCTTCTCTACGAAGAGTCTGACATCCGCTCCATACTTTTCTTCTGCTTTCTGAGCCGCACGTCTTAATCCATAGATGGCAACTGCAGGAGAAGGACTATTGCCGAAGATTTGAACCTTCATACGATACTCTGTAACATCTTTAGAGGGATCGTTGTCCTTGTACCATAAGAATCTCAAGAAATTTTTATGTTCCTTTTTGACTAGGAAGCAATGAAACATCTGTTGGTTATCAGCTGTGAATGAAACGGAGTCTGTGCGAAAACGGAGCACTCCTATGAGTTTATTGTTTAGATCACGGCCTGACAACAAAACGTCATTCAATGATATGCCTTCATATTTGGCACTTGAGTCAAACACTACCCTGATCTGGCCTGGTTTCTTTAGGTGATGCACCCCAAACATGGGCAGGTACCAGCGCTCTTCCGAGTCTTAAAGTATAGGTGCTAACTCTGCATGACCTTTCTGGAATATCTTTTCCATGAAGGTGAAGAAGTGATCTCTCATCTCAGGTTTACTTCGTAGGCTGTGCCTGAGAGAGACAAATCATTTGAAAACTTGTTCTCTATAGTTGGGTTAGCATTGTCTTTGAGGCTTAAAGGGTAGGGGTTCAACCTAGCTTTTTGTTTCGTCCTGCACCATTCCTTGCTCCATTATATCTAAGAACAGTCTATCTTCAAATGACATCGCCATACGATTGTCCTCTTTAGTCTTATGGAAGACTGTGGATCCTAGGTGGTCTTGATCGCCATACCAGATGAAGTCATCATAGGCCGGACCTGTAAAGATACCTGGTGATGAAGTGCTTTGAGGCAGTTCCTTAATAAAGAAGTTATGTTCGCATGGTTGGAGGAGAGATGAACGTCTATTCTCAAGCGTAGAGGTAAGCATGCTGTTGACTGTTGTCGGTTTGCGTACACCTCCCAAACAGACCTCTCCTACAATGACCCATCCTAGGTCAAGTCTCTGGGCATATGGAGCGTTGTGAGGGCCATTGATCTGCTGCCTAACCTTGTGGACCTGTAGGATATCTCTCCCGAGGAGTAAAACTATCTGAGCCTCTGGATCAAGGTTCGGGATCAGTTGCCTTATACGCTTCAAGGTGCGGGTGATGCGCTGCTACTTCTGGTGTAGGTATCTTAGACCTGTTGTCAGGAATCTGGTTACTTTCCAGTATAGTTGGTAAAGTCAGATGCACTTGACCATCCCTGGACTTAACTATGTAGCCACTTTCTCTCCTTCTGGCTGTTGCCACAATACCGGCACAAGTTTTTAGAGAGTAGGGTGCACCGGGTCCTCTGATGTTGAAGCTATCAAAGAAGGCAGACTAACGACTTGTTACTTTGGTTGTCAAGAATTGCATATACTTTGATGGCTTTGCCTCTGTCATTTGCTGGGTAAACTCTCACTAGGGAGATTTTAGAGCAGGATCTACCTCCTATAAGGTCTCTGCAGACCTCTGTACATTTAGAAGTAACTGCCAGAGTGTCAGTATTTGTGTCCTTCAGCTCCCCGCTATGCTCTTAGGCTTTGGGTGAAGTCCACGATGGTGGCCCGGGGTGTAGAGCTGTGTTATGATCTGTGCTGTCACATTCGGCACACTTTGCACTAACCTCACAGTCCCTGACGAAGTGCGAAGTTGAAGAGCAGCATTTAAAGCAGATGTTGTTCTCCCTGAGGAAGGTCTTGTGGTCTTCCAATGACTTTTCGCTGAAGGTTCTGCACTTAAGTAGGGGATGTGGCTTCCTGTGTAAGGAACACTGTCTGCTCGGGTCCTTAGATGTGTCTCCTCCTTGATAGGAGCTGAACTCTTTATGGACAGAACCTGTGGAAGAAATGTTAATTTTGTGCACCTCTACCGTTGCTCTACGAGGTTTACTGACAGAAGTGGTGGCATATGACATCATGAAATCAAATCTAGGATTGTTTCTGATTTTTGCTTGTTCAGAGACAAAATCTACAAACACATTAAATGGAGGAAATGGTACATTGTAAGTCTGTTAATACCGAGAATCATACATAACCCACTTCTCTTGCAGATTGTATGGGAGTTTCTGAACTATGGGATTCACACCTCTCGCAGTTTCGAGGAATGCCAATCCCACCAGATCTCCTTCTGCCTTTGCTACACTCAGCTCCATTAATAAGTCACTTAACTCCCTAAGCTTTGAATAGCCTTTGTTCGCTATCTTAGGAAAGTCCTCAATTCTCTTGAATAAAGCGCTCTCTATGACCTCGGCTGAGCCAATAACCTCATCAAGTCTATCCCAGACCCTTTTGAGACCAACGTCTGGATAATTTACATTAAAGTCTCTGACTCACTTCCCAGTCATTTTACCAGGAGATCCAATTCCTCACTACATGACAGCCCTAGGTCTCTGACGACATTTTGGAAGGAAGCTCGCCATGCTCTATAGTTCTCAGCGCGGTCCCTTAGTGACCAGTTCACGTCGAAAATGGAATTTGGCAAAGTCCATTGTGGCTTGATTGGTGTTGGAACCGGCTGGTGGTGTGCAATTTGCAGAATGGAACGCGGCCCATTGTAGAAATGCCTATTCTTGTCCGCAAAACGGACAAGAATAGGACATGCTCTATTTTTTTTGCGGGGCCACTGAATGGAGCAATGGATGCGGACAGCACACGAAGTGCTGTCCGCATCTTTTGAGGCCCCATTGAAGTGAATGGGTCCGCGCCCGAGCCGCAAAATATGCAGCTCAGACGCGGACCAAAACAACGGCCGTGTGCATGAGGCCTAAATGTGTGGTGCATGGCCATACCTGTTGGAAGTCTCTGGTTAAATCTGGTCTGCGTAATACTGTTCTGAAGCGAAGGGCATCACTCTAAGCGGGGCAGATTTCTGGTTCTCTGTTTTGAAGAGAAGTTGTTGTAGCCGGTTTCACTCTGATGTGTATTCTCTAGTTTACTGCAAGGAGACTGATAGTCGACTTTCTGACGATCCGAATAAGCATGTTGGCTTGGCTTGTCAGCAAATCATTTCGAATGAAGTTGTAGGTCGGCGTCGTCGTCTGACTTGGAATGTTGATAGACATATTGTAAGGTACGTTGTTCTGGATCTTGAAATTCAAGTTCTGGCTATACAATGCTGCAATGACTCTGATTTCTGGAAGTTCTGGGGTTTCTAGAAATTCTGCTTCTGCTATGGCAGCTGCTGTCTCCTTTTCAGCGGCAAATTTTTCCAGTGACACTTCCAGGCGAGCTTTCTCTGCTTCCAGGCGAGCTCTCTCTGCTTTAAGTTGCACTCCAGATTTATCTGCATTTCTTGTTCTGTATAGCTGGATTTTGCTTTTGCAGCCTCTGCTTTTGTAATGGCAATGGCGGCAGCTTCTCTGATCAATGTCTTACTAGAGCCACTTATTCGGGACCTTGTCTTGACTGAAGATGCTCGACTGTTAGACATGGTGTGACTGTTAAGAGACTGCTGCAATATCCGTAAGTAGGGTCTGCGTGGATAATGGCAGTCTCCGTATAGTCCAATATTCGATGCGACCGTTAGGAGACTTCTGCGATATCAGTATGCAGGCTCTGCATGCATAATGGCGGGCTCTGTATAGTCTAATCTTCTGAGCTTATTCTCAGCAGTCGTTTCACTATATAGTCCTCATACACGTTAGCATGGTGTGTAATCTAACATGTAGCTACACCTCCTGTCTGCTTACGAAAGAAATCTATATTGTTTTAACATTCTTTTTATTGATAGTAGATTGTGACAGGAAAGGTGAAACTACAGAATAAAACAGTAGTATTTCAGAATATATCATTGTACATTACATAGGGTACAGGTAATCAGCTATACATACAGTATATGAGATAACAATGCAAATAGGCAATGAGCTATCTAATGCAGCAAACATATAATAAACTACAGCATAATGTCATACAGATAGTGTCCTTACCGACTATGCTTGAAAACAGGCTGCCAAACAGATGATGAGCAGGAAACAAGTGAGAGAGTGGCTTCTCACACAGACATAAAATGGCTACTGCTTCTAACAGGCACAAGATCACCAAGAACCAGGAAGTACCCACAATGTCTTGGGAACTTCCCATAATGCATAGAAACTTCAGGCTAGAATAAATACACTAAACCACCAGTAGATGGTGCTGTTACCAAACAATATAAGGGTACTTTCACACTTGCGGCAGGACGGATCCGGCAGGCTATTCAGCCTGCCGGATCTGTCCTGTCGCAAGTGCCCATGCACTGCCATGCTGCCGCTCTGTCCCCATTGACTATAATGGGGTGGGGGGCGGAGCTACAGCGCAGCACTGCAGTGCATGGCAGGAGATCGTCGGACTAAAAGGCCTGCATATCCGACTTTTCAGCCCTGCGATCTTTGCCGTGCACGGCCGTGCTGCGCCGTAGCTCTGCCCCCCGCTCCATTATAGTCACGGCACTTGTGGCAGGACAGAGCCGGCAGGCTGAATAGCCTGCCGGATCCATCCTGCCGCAAGTGTGAAAGTACCCTAATGCAAATGAAATTTACAAACAGGCAATACAATGTCTCCACTGGAATACACTAACAAATAACTAGATTTGCTTCTGAGGACACAACACTCACCCATTTTTCTTGTAGATTGTGAGGTAGTCTCTCTACTATAGGCTTAGTACCGCTGGCGGTATCTAAATGTGCAAGTCCTCTTAAATAGCCTTCTTCCATGGCACACTGGATTTCCCAAAGAATATTACCAAGCTCTTGCAGTTTCAAGTTATCTTTGCTGTTTAGCTTAGGGAAAGACTTGAGTCTTTTCATTAAAGCACCTTCAATTGCCTCTGGTGATCTATATCTTTCCTCTAGCCTTTGACAGGCCATTTGAAGTCCTGCTGAATGTTTAAATATGTGTATCCTGTGCATCCTTCTTGCATGCTCTGCTGAGTCAGTGCCAAGCCATTTTATCATCAGTAGTGTTGAGCGAACAGTTCGAGCATCGTTCGGGTTCGTACCGAATTTTGGGGTGTCCGGGACCCGAACCCGGACATTTTCAAAAAAGTTCGGGTTCGGGTCCGTTGTTCGTCGATTTCTTCCCGCTTTCTGAAGGGCTGCACCACAGCCAATCAGCTAGCGTTTTACTTCTTGCCCTAAGAGCCCATCACAGCCATGCCTACTAATGGCATGGCTGTGATTGGCCAAGTGCAGCATATGACCCAGCCTCTATTTAAGCTGGAGTCACGTAGCGCCGCACGCAGTGGCGTTGCTAGGGCTGGTGTCACCCGGTGCGGTAGAAAATGGTGTCACCCCAGACCCCCCCGAAGCAATAATGTTTTAGTCATATAACCAAAAATAACAGATACTCACTAGTGCTTAGGCCTCTTTCACACTTGCGTTTTTCCTTTCCGTGCTAGAGTTCCGTCCTCGGGGCTCTAAGACGGAAAGATACTGATCAGGATTGTCCCAGTGCATCTTGAATGGAGAGAAATCCATTCAGGATGCATCAGGATGTCTTCAGTTCAGTATTCAAACGTTTCTTTGCCGTTGAAAAATCCACAGCATGCTGTGGATTTTCCTTGGGCCAAAAAAATTGAAGTCATGCCGCAAGGACGGATCTGGAATTAATGCCCATTGAAAAGCATTAATCCGGATCCGACTTTAAGCTAAATGTTGTTTCAGCGCATCGCCGGATCTGACGTTTACCTTTCTGAATGGTAACCATGGCAGCTGGGACGCTACTAAAGTCCCGGCTGCCATGGAAAAGTAGTGGGGAGCCAGGGGAGGAGCTACTTACCGTCCGTGCGGCTCCCAGGGTGCTCCACAATGACGTCACAGCGCCCCTACATCACATGGATAATGTGATCATGCGACGTAGTGGCGCTGTGACGTCATTGTTGAGCGCCCCAGGAGCCACACGGAAGGTAAGTAGCTTCTCCCCTGGCTCCCCACTACTTTTTCATGGCAGCCGGGACTTTAGTAGCGTCCTGGCTGCCATGGTAACACCGAAAGCATTTTGAAGACTGATCAGTCTTCAAATGTTTTCAGGTGTGTTGCGTTGTGACGGATCCCGTGGGCATTTCCGGCGACGGAAGTGCACGCCGGATCCTCACAACGGTAGTGTGAAAGGGGCCTTAGTTATTCATTCACTTACAGTCCGGTGTGGAATTGCTGCTGTTTTGTTAATGGATGTTATAACATTGCACCATCCTTCTGAACATACACATCTGTCATCCGCCTTACCTCATGATCCTGGAGCTGTGCTGTAGAGCTCGGCGGCCACTGTACAGCACAGCTCCAGGATCATGAGGAAAGGCGGATGACAGATGTGTATGTTCAGAAGGATGGTGCAATGTTATAGCATCCATTAACATCAGCAACAACTGGGCTGGTTCAGGCTGTGCTGTGCCTGTGTGAGTGAGTCACTGCTGTCACGTGGACGTGACCTGGGCCGGTGCAAGGATTTTTTTGGCAGCTCAAGCGAAGCTACATCTTGGCGACCCGCCGCCCGCAGCTCACCTGGTCCTGGTCCTGTGTGCAGCAGCTGGCTTCTCCTCTGTGTGGTCCTGGTATCTTCGCTATGCTTCAATCACTTGAAGACTGTACTTTTCGCCCTATAAGACTATAACACACACATAGGTTTTAGAGGAGTATAATAAGAAACAATATTTTCCACTATACCTTAGGTCAGACCACCAATCAGACCCCCAATGTTAATCACACCTCAGATCAGCCCCCCGTGTCAGCTGTCAGCCCCCATCCATCATGTCCCCCCATGTCAGTCATCATGCCAGCCGTCAGCCCCCCATGTCAGCCGTCAGCCCCCATCCATCATACCCCCCCATGTCAGCCATCATGCCCTCATGTAGGCCATCATGCCAGCCGTCAGCCCCCCGTGTCAGCCCCCATCCATCATGCCCCCCATGTCAGCCATCAGCTCCGATCCTTCATGTTCCCCAATGGGGGAAATGTTGGAGTCTGTACCATCGGGGTGACATGATGAGGGACAATGTTGAAGCCTGACTGTGCCAGGGGGAGGACATGATGTCACCCACACCACATGGCACAGATTCCAACGTTGTCCCTCTCTTCATCATTGTCCCCTCATCATGTCACCCCCCCCCCCATGGGTGGCACATTTCTTTTCTTCCCCTCCAGGCTCCATGGCACAAACAGACATCTTGTGTTTGTCCCCCATCATTTCTCTTTTCTCACCCCCAGGATTGAGGCGCACATAGTGCCCCATAATAATGTGCCAGGAACACGTGCCTCTCCATGCCACCACATGTGCTAGTAATAAGTGCCTCTCTTGTGCTTCCCCCATGTGCCAGTAGCCCCCCCTTATTGTGTGCCAGTAGCCCCCCCATATGTGCCAGTAGCCCCCCCCCATATGTGCCAGTAGCCGTCTCCCCTTATGTGCCAGTAGCCATCTTCCCTTATGTGCCATTAGGCCCCCCTCATGTGCCAGTAGGCTCCCCTCATGTGCCATTAGGCCCCCTTATGTGCCAGTAGCCGTTCCCTTATGTGTTATTAGTCCCCCTTCATGTGCCAGTAGCCGTCCCTTTATGTGCCAGTAGCCGTCCCTTTATGTGCCAGTAGCCCCTTTATGTGCCAGTAGCCCCTTTAGTGCCAGTAGCCCCTTTAGTGCCAGTAGCACCCTTTATGTGCCAGTAGCCCCCTTTATGTGCCAGTAGCCCCTTTATGTGCCAGCAGCCCCTTTAGTGCCAGTAGCCCCTTTATGTGCCAGTAGCCCCCTTTAGTGCCAGTAGCCCCTTTATGTGCCAGTAGCCCCCTTTATGTGCCAGTAGCCCCCTTTAGTGCCAGTAGCCCCCTTTATGTGTCAGTAGCCCCCTTTAGTGCCAGTAGCCCCCTTTATGTGCCAGTAGCCCCCATTAGTGACAGTAGCCCCCTTTATGTGCCAGTAGCACCCTTTAGTGCCAGTAGCCCCCTTTATGTGCCAGTAGCCCCCTTTAGTGCCAGTAGCCCCCTTTATGTGCCAGTAGCCCCCTTTAGTGCCAGTAGCCCCCTTTAGTGCCAGTAGCCCCCCCAAAAAAAAACAACAAAAAAAAAAAACACTCATACTTACCTCCAGCGATGCGATGCAGGCCTCTTCCGGCCTGTGTCTCGAGCTGTACGCCTCCGGCGGCGCAATGACGTCATCGCGCCGCCAGAGCCGGCCTCTGATAGGCTGCCAGGCTAGTGCTGGCAGCCTAACAGAGGAACAGGGAGAGAGAGGACACGCCTCTCCCTCCTGTGCTGCTGCTCCGCACGGAGATGAGCGCAATGCAAGCGCTCATCTCCGTCGCCGCGTCTGCCAATAGTCAGTCCGCCCCTGGTGACACCCCATCAGACTGGTATCACCCGGTGCGGACCACACCCCCCGCACCCCCCTCGCAACGCCACTGGCCGCACGTCACACTGCTCTGATTAGTGTAGGGAGAGGACGCAGCTTCTGTCAGGGCGAGATTAGGCAGGTTAAAGTCAGCAACAGCACCTAATGAACGGATCGAACTACAGCTGAGAATCATTGAACTTCTGCTAGTTACTTAGGCTGCACAGAGCGTTTTTCTGTGATTTATTTTCTGGGTTGATCGGCGGCCATTTTGTGACTTGTCATGCACCAGAAGAAGCTGCCACCAAGTCCATCAATCCATCAATACTAGTTTTTTTTTGCTATATCCTACATCAGGGGCTTGGCTGTGCTAATTGTCACCCCTAGAAACTCAGGATAGCAATT
>CM065592.1:299270646-299306927 GCA_033119425.1 Bufotes viridis
TTAACCTGCCAATATAGCAATACCCTGGATCTGGTGTCCAAGCAGTTGCAGGCCAGATTTCATAGTGTCCGCTTACACATATATTTGTGTTCTGGGGTGAAATTAACCTGCCAATATAGCAATACCCTGGATCTGGTGTCCAAGCAGTTGCAGGCCAGATTTCATAGTGTCGCTTACACATATATTTTGTTCTGGGGTGAAATTAACCTGCCAATATAGCAATACCCTGGATCTGGTGTCCAAGCAGTTGCAGGCCAGATTTCATAGTGTCAGCTTACACATATATTTTGTTCTGGGGTGAAATTAACCTGCCAATATAGCAATACCCTGAATCTGGTGTCCAAGCAGTTGCAGGCCAGATTTCATAGTGTCAGCTTACACATATATTTTGTTCTGGGGTGAAATTAACCTGCCAATATAGCAATACCCTGGATCTGGTGTCCAAGCAGTTGCAGGCCAGATTTCATAGTGTCGCTTACACATATATTTTGTTCTGGGGTGAAATTAACCTGCCAATATAGCAATACCCTGAATCTGGTGTCCAAGCAGTTGCAGGCCAGATTTCATAGTGTCAGCTTACACATATATTTTGTTCTGGGGTGAAATTAACCTGCCAATATAGCAATACCCTGAATCTGGTGTCCAAGCAGTTGCAGGCCAGATTTCATAGTGTCAGCTTACACATATATTTTGTTCTGGGGTGAAATTAACCTGCCAATATAGCAATACCCTGAATCTGGTGTCCAAGCAGTTGCAGGCCAGATTTCATAGTGTCGCTTACACATATATTTTGTTCTGGGGGTGAAATTAACCTGCCAATATAGCAATACCCTGGATCTGGTGTCCAAGCAGTTGCAGGCCAGATTTCATAGTGTCAGCTTACACATATATTTTGTTCTGGGGTGAAATTAACCTGCCAATATAGCAATACCCTGGATCTGGTGTCCAAGCAGTTGCAGGCCAGATTTCATAGTGTCCGCTTACACATATATTTTGTTCTGGGGTGAAATTAACCTGCCAATATAGCAATACCCTGAATCTGGTGTCCAAGCAGTTGCAGGCCAGATTTCATAGTAGTCCGCTTACACATATATTTTGTTCTGGGGTGAAATTAACCTGCCAATATAGCAATACCCTGAATCTGGTGTCCAAGCAGTTGCAGGCCAGATTTCATAGTGTCCGCTTACACATATATTTTGTTCTGGGGTGAAATTAACCTGCCAATATAGCAATACCCTGAATCTGGTGTCCAAGCAGTTGCAGGCCAGATTTCATAGTGTCCGCTTACACATATATTTTGTTCTGGGGGTGAAATTAACCTGCCAATATAGCAATACCCTGGATCTGGTGTCCCAGCAGTTGCAGGCCAGATTTCATAGTGTCTGCTAACACATATATTTTGTTCTGGGGTGAAATTAACCTGCCAAAATAGCAATACCCTGAATCTGGTGTCCCAGCTGTTGCAGGCCAAGTGTAAATCTGTCCATAAAGGATACCTTTCATCCAGGGCCTAAATACTAGCCCTAAAAGAGATATTCCCTAAATCAGTGGTTACTGCTGTGCCTGGATTAGTGTAATACGCTACATAAACAAATAGGCAGATAGTGTTAGGTGCCTGTAAAAAAGGCCTAAATTTGAAATCAATACATTGGGCCAAATATTTTTTTCCTTATTGTGGTGCTTGGTGAACGGTAACAATGAGGAAAACATCTAGTAAGGACGCGGACGCGGTCGTGGTGGTGTTAGTGTACCCTCTGGTGCTGGGAGAGGACGTGGCCATTCTGCCACAGCCACACGGTCCTAGTGAACCAACTACCTCAGGTTCCAGTACCCGCCAGAATTTACAGCGATATTTGGTGGGGCCCAATGCCGTTCTAAGGATGGTAAGGCCTGAGCAGGTACAGGCGCTAGTCAATTGGGTGGCCGACAGTGGATCCAGCATGTTCACAACATTATCTCCCACCCAGTCTTCTGCATGAAAGCGCACAGGTGGCACCTGAAAACCAAGCCCATCAGTCTGTCACATCACCCCCATGGCATATCAGGGAAACTGTCAGAGCCTCAAGTTATGCAGCAGTCTCTTATCACTTCACCACCAATGATTGGGCCCCAGTGCGGTGACAGCCGTGTGCCCTGTTGTGCGCTGTTTCGAGTACTCCACCAACATGGCCAGTGGCGATGACACCCGTTATCAGCGTTACAATACCACTTTATGTCTCCTTGAGAAGCGCAGGGGCGATGATGGAAGAGGAGGCGGCCCAGGAGGAGGAGAGGATGAGGGGTCATTTTTAGCACTTTCAGGCCAGTCTGTTAGAAGTGGCTCAGAGGAGGCTTTTGCAAACAGCAGAGGCCAGGCACAAATGTGGCCAGCCAGGAGCCCACTACTGGAGGACATGAGGAGGAGGTGGAGGAGGATGAGGATGAAGCAGGTTCACAGCGGGTGGCACCCGACACAGCTCAGGCACCATCACTGGTGCGTGGCTGGATACGAGGAGGACGATGACTGATCGCCTCCCACAGAGGACCAGCTTGTCACTTACCTCTGTGTGGAGGCCTGGCACACATGAGCGACTACATTCCTTGCTGTGGGACCCCTCTCTCCTCTGTCTGGGTGCTGGGCCGAAATAACTGAGAGTGGCCTTCTCCGGTGGTGTGGTGATATGACGCATGACTTCCTGCTGTGGACCTCTCTCCTCTGTCTGCGGTGCTGGGCCGTATTAACTGAGAGTGGCCTTCTCCGGTGGTGGTTGATATGATCGATGGATTCCTTGCTGTGGAGACCTGTACATCCTCGGTCTGGGTGCTGTGCCGAGCCAACGGAGAGTGGGCCTTCTCCGGTGGTGGGTGATAAGCAGACGCATGATTCATTGCTGTCAGGACCTGCATCCTCGGTCTGGGTGCTGGGCCGAAATAACTGGAGAGTGGCCTTCTCCGGTGGTGGTTGATATGACGCCTGATTCTCTTGTTGTGGGACCTTCTCTTTCTGTCTGGGTGCTGGGGCTTCGAAATAACTGGAAAGTGGCCTTTCCAGTGGTGGGGTGATATGACGCATGATTCCTTGCTGTGGGACCTGCTCTCCCTCGGTCTGGGTGCAGGGCCAAAATAACTGAGAGTGGCCTTCTCCGTGGTGGGTGATATGACGCATGATTCCTTGCTGGGGACCTCTCTCCTCTGTCTGGGTGCTGGGCCGAAATAACTGAGAGTGGCCTTCTCCGTGGTGGTTGATATGACGCATGATTCCTTGCTGTGGGACCCTCTCCTCTGTCTGGGTGCTGGGCCGAATAACTGAAAGTGGCCTTCTCCAGTGGTGGGTGATATGACGCATGATTCCTTGCTGTGGGACCTCTCTCCTCTGTCTGGGTGCTGGGCCGAAATAACTGAGAGTGGCCTTCTCCGGTGGTGGGTGATATGACGCATGATTCCTTGCTGTGGGACCTCTCTCTCTGTCTGGGTGCTGGGCCGAAATAACTGAGAGTGGCCTTCTCCAGTGGTGGGTGATATGACGCATGATTCCTTGCTGTGGGACCTCTCCTCTGTCTGGGTGCTAAGCCGTAAATAACTGAGAGTGGCCTTCTCCGGTGGTGGTTGATATGACGCATGATTCCTGCTGTGGACCTCTCCTCTGTCTGGGTGCTGGGCCGAAATAACTGAGAGTGGCCTTCTCCGTGGTGGTTGATATGACGCATGATTCCTTGCTGTGGGACCTCTCTCCTCTGTCTGGGTGCTGGGCCTAAATAACTGAAAGTGGCCTTCTCCAGTGGTGGGTGATATGACGCATGATTCCTTGCTGTGGACCTCTCTCCTCTGTCTGGGTGCTGGGCCTAAATAACTGAAAGTGGCCTTCTCCAGTGGTGGTGTGATATGACGCATGATTCCTTGCTGTGGGACCTCTCCTCTGTCTGGGTGCTGGGCTGAAATAACTGAGAGTGGCCTTCTCCAGTGGTGGGTGATATGACGCATGATTCCTTGCTGTGGGACCTCTCTCTCTGTCTGGGTGCTGGGGCCTAAATAACTGAAAGTGGCCTTCTCCAGTGGTGGGTGATATGACGCATGATTCCTTGCTGTGGGACCTCTCTCCTCTGTCTGGGTGCTGGGCCGAAATAACTGAGAGTGGCCTTCTCCGGTGGTGGGTTGATATGACGTATGATTCCTTGCTGTGGAACCTGTATCCTCGGTCTGGGTGCTGGGCCGAAATAACTGAAAGTGGTCTTCTCCAGTCGTGGGTGATATGACTCATGATTCCTTGCTGTGGGACCTGTATCCTCGGTCTGGGGCTGTGCCGAAATAACTGAAAGTGGCCTTCTCCAGTGGGGGTGATATGACGCATGATTCCTTGCTATGGGACCTCTCTCCTCGGTCTGGGTGCTGGCCGAAATAACTGAGAGTGGCCTTCTCCAGTGGTTGGTCATATGACGCATGATTCCTTGCTGTGGGACCTGTATCCTCAGTCTGGGTGCTAGGCCGAAATAACTGAAAGTGGCCTTCTCCGGTGGTGGGTGATATGACGATGATTCCTTGCTGTGGGACCTCTCTCCTCGGTCTGGGTGCTGGCCGAAATAACTGAGAGTGGCCTTCTCCGGTGGTGGGTGATATGACGCATGATTCCTTGCTGTGGGACCTCTCTCCTCTGACTGGGTGCTAGGCCGATATAACTGAGAGTGGCCTTCTCCGGTGGTGGTTGATATGACGCATGATTCCTTGCTGTGGGACCTCTCTCTCTGGGTGCTGGGGCCGAAATAACTGAAAGTGGCCTTCTCCAGTGTTGAGTGATATGACGCATGATTCCTTGCAGTGGGACCTGTCTCCAATTGATATTGGTTAAATTTTATTTATTTTATTTTATTTTTAATTCATTTCCCTATCCACATTTGTTTGCAGGGATTTACCTACATTTTGCTGCTTTTGGCAGCCCTCTAGCCCGTTCCTGACTATTTTACAGCCTTTTAGTGCCTAATAGTTCGGGTCCCCATTGACTTCAATGGGGTTCGGGTTCGGGATAAAGTTCGGGTTGAGTTTGGATCCCGAACCCGAACATTTTCGGGAAGTTCGCCGAACTTCTCGAACCCAAACATCCAGGTGTCCGCTCATCTCTACTTACTGACAAATACAAGCCAAACCCCTCCCCCAAAAAAACAAAAAACTAATTTACAGGAAAAAATTTATTAAACATTCTTTCCTGTATATTCAATTGTACGTAAAGTGCAAGTGCTGCCAAAAATTTTGTTTTTTCCAGAATTGTGCTATGATTAATTTGGATGGCCAGAGGTATCTGTTTTGCGCTGCTATTTGACTGGCGCCAGAACAACCACACTGAAAGCATTTGCCAAGAATGTTTTCAATAATCTAAGATGAAATTTGTAGCCTGGTTTAAAAACAATCCGACACACGATCCAGCGGCGTTATTCCCATAACGCGCCGTTCATTTTCCTGGAAACCAAAGTCTTTGGTTTCCGAGGGAGTATGGTTGCAAAGCTGAAACTTAAACTAATTGACGAAATTGCACCACCAGGAGTGGAGCCTGCGGCTTAATTTGATTCCACATGGGAAACCTCACCCGACCCGTACACTGAAAGGATTGACAGATTGATACCTCTTTCTCGATTATGTGGGTGTTGTAGCATAGCCGTTGTGAGCGGGTGGATCAAGACGATTTGTGTGATTCATTCCGATAACCAACGAGATTCCTCCGTGCTAAGGAGTTACATCACCCCTGGCTGCCAGTGCAAGGACATTGTAGAGATATTATCAAAAACACTGGGCACAATAAAATATTATAGAAATTTTAACAATATTTTTGATTGCAGTAATGTTACATTGCAAAGTTAGTGCAGGGAATGGCGGTCAGAACCGGCTATGAAAACATTTAATAGAAATTTTAGAATATGTTTTGATTGCCCTGTAAAAAATTTAGGTGAGGGCCTATAGGTGAGCTAACCCTCCCTGAAGAGGGATATGAGATCTTGTGCACTGATCCCCAAACTCTTCAGCATCCACAGTCAGAAGAAGATGACAGTGGGGACTGGCAATTAGTGTTTCACGAGGTGGATGATGCGGATGAGACACAGTTGTCAATGAGTGAGGGTCTTGTTAGGTCAACACAAGTCAGGAGGATGACCAGAGTGAGGAAGTGGAAGAGGAGATGGGAGACGATGACATCACTGACCCAACCTGGAAAGGTGGCAAGCCAAGCAAGGACAACAGGACAGAATGGGAGGGATCCATAGCACCGCACCAGGCTGGAAGAGGCTGTGGGGTGGCAAAAGGGAGAAGGCGGGCCACACTAAATAGACCTGCAACTGTTCCCATTGCCAAGGGGTAGGTGTTCCGCAGTCTTTTTGAGGAAAGTGGGAGGATAAAAGAATTGTAATTTGCTAACTGTAACTGTGCTATACCAAAATAAGAACTCATAAATAATCTAATAACCATAACATATCTTACATCCTATTCATTAACTCAAACAATAACTATAAAAACTCAAACCTGGGCACATAATGGGGGAAGACAGTACACTGGACGCAAAATGAGTAGGGGTTGGGAACACTAGCAACCTCACCACCACTGGCATGATCCGCCACATGGCATCAAAGCACCATAATAGGTGGCCCGAACCCCTGGGTCCACAATCAGTGTCTGTGGGTCACACCACTGCCTTCTCTTCCTTCCCTGTGTTATGTGCTGGCCAATTCTCTGTCCTAGACGCAGGCCTGGATGACTCCCGCCCTGCAGCTGGGCCTTTGCAAGCACCTTCACCTAGCATAACCACTTCTGTGTCCATGCACAGTGTACAGATGTCCTTACCCCAGGCCTTTGAACGGAAGCGAAAATACTCAGCCACCCACCCGCAAGCCATAGCACTAAATGTGCACTTTTCAAAATGCCTGGCCCTAGAAATGTGGCCATTTAGGTCTGTAGACACTGAGGCTTTCCTCAGCCTCATGGCGGTGGCTGTCCTTCGTTACTCAGTACCCAGCCGCCACTATTTTTCTCTGTGTGCCGTCCCCACATTACAACGGCAATTGTGTCACGAAACATCACCCATGCCCTGACCAACGCAGTTATCGTGAAGGTTCACTTAATGACGGACACATGGATGAGTGCTTTTGGCCAGGGATGATACATTTCCATGGTGGCACACTGGGTGAACCTTGTGGATGCTGGTAGCGAGTCGTACCCTGGGATGGCACAGATGCTAAGGATTGAGGGCCCTACTTCCATCAGGATTTCCGCCACCACTTCATTAGTGGCTGCAACCCCCCCCCCCTTTCTCCTCTTCCGCATTTACCTCCTCCTCCACTGCAAACTCAGAATTCTCATCTTGCAGCCGCAGTCAACCATCAGTCAGTAGCTAGAAGCAGTGTAGCACGGCAGTGGGGAAGTGGCAATAAGCCATGCTGAAACTCATTTGCTTGGGTGACAAGCAGAGATGTGGCAGGGTATAAGGGACCAGGTTGGTTGTGTCTAATAATGGCCATAACATGTTGGCAGCTTTGTAGCTCGGCAAGCTCACACACATGGCAATCATACAGCATATATGTACCATGCACAACAAACATCCCAAACTTATACATTAATATATATATAAAAGCATCAGACACGAGAGTGGAGGTAAACTAATGGCATGGCCTGTTTAAGAACTCATAAATAACCAAGTAACCATAGCATATTTTACAGCGTAGTCATAAACTCCAACTCCAACTCAAAACATAACAATAACAACTCAAACACTGGAACATAACAGGGCCAACCCTCAGGCAAGCACGGCCCTCACTGGGCAGAATGACAACTCTGCCCAGTGACCACAGCAAAATGTCAGGAAATTGTCCCTCAAAAACCTGTCCTAATAATAGAATCTTAATCACTGGGCAGAAAACAACCTCTGCCCAGTGAAGAAGGCAAACTTTTAAATGGGACAAATGCTGATATGGCCATGTAGATCCCTCCTTTAATGTCAGGGATCTGGCCATACCATGCCTAGCCCACGTGTTCTCAACTTTCTCCAAACCTACCCCAATTTTCCTGAGCTACTAGTGAAGGTGCGCCATGTATGTGCCAATTTCAGAAAGTCATCTACAGCTGCCAATGGTCTGGCAACCCTGCTGCAGCGCTTGTATTTGCCAACTAACCGACTGTTGTGCAATGTGAGCACGTGCTGGAATTCCACATTACACATGTTGGCCATGCTTTGTGAGCAGCAAAAGGCAGTAGTGGAATAAGAGCTGCAACATGGTCTAGTATATCTAATTTCTGTGAGGTTTTACACAACTTTGAAGGATAAACACAGATGGTAAGTGGGGGTGCCGCTATTATAAGCCTAACCATGCCACTTCTGTGTCTACTGAAACACTGGCTGCTTACAATGAAGGCGGACGCTTTACATGTGGAAGAGGTGGAACTAGGGGGGAAGACATTACACAGGGCGATAGCCAGACCACCCTCAGTTCGTCTTGTCAGTGTGAATGGGATGATGATGATGATGAGGAGGAGGAGCAAGAGACGGTTGCCTCCGCTACAGAGGGTAGAAACCATAGCAGGTTTATTACATCTGTTTAGCATAGATGGGCAGGAGAGGAGGAAGAGGATAAAGATATTGAGAGTCATCCTCCTGATGAGGACAGAAAAGTCTTGTCTGTTGGGACTCTTACACACGTGGCTGACTTTATGTTATGCTGCCTTTCCTGTGACCCTTGCATTCTACGCATTTTGCACAACAGTGATTACTGGTTGTTCAGTTCACCCTTCTCAACCCCCGCTACAAAGAGAACTTCTCATCTCTAATTCCTGTGGTGGAGAGGACTAGCAAAGTGGTACAATACCAGAAGGTCAATCTTTAAAAATTGCTCATTAAATTTCCATCTGACAATGCTGGTGGCAGACTTTGTAGTTCCTTGAGGGGAACACACACCAGTTCCAACAGAGGCAGGACAACACTCTCCAAGGCCTGGGACAGTTTCATGACACCCCGTCAGCACCCTCACCTTGATGCGTTGCCTAGTGTCACAAGGATGGAAAAAAATGTGGAAGATGGTGAAGGAGTACATAGCACACCGTGTCAGCGTCCACAGTGATCCCCCTGTGCCTTATAACTACTGGGTGTACGAAAAGGATACGTGGCACGAACTGGCACTCTACAGCTATAGCTAAATGATAAGGAACATGGAAGATATACTATATTGGACTGTAGTATTCAGTGTAAATGACCATGTGGGCACTTTGCGATAAATAAGTTGGTTTTGAGTTGCATTTCGGTCTCTAAAAGGTTCGCCATCAACATCACCTTTTTAGAGGGTTAGTGCACCTGTAGGCCCTCAGCTCCATTCTTTTACTCAGTTTCATTGCGCCAAGGGCCACGGCCTCTGCGTGCACCATCAGCATCACGGCCACTTGCACGTCCCTTACTGGCCGCATTCTTAATATTAAATGTTATACATGCTGAAAAGAATGTTACACGTACAGTAGCGTATGATTTGTAAGTGTATACTCAAATAAATTAAAATAGGTATTTGGGATGGGCACACTTTACACAGGAGATGTAGCCCTGATAATGTCACAGAGTAGAATACACCGTCTTCGGATAAAGTACAGTACATGTCAGTGATATGTATGAAAGGCACACACACTAGATGTTACACAAATAATGTAAATTTCCCCAAAATACATTGTTTTCACCTGTGGTACAATATTTGACGCAGAGAGCCACACACTATGGACACTAAATGTTGCACAAATAATGTACATTTCCCCAAAATACACTGTTTTCCAGAGTGATACAGTATTTGAAACAGAGAGGCACAAGCTGTGGACACTAAATGTTGTACAAATAATGTACATTTCCCCAAAATACACTGTTTTCACCTGTGGTACAGTATTTGACACAGAGAGGCACACACTGTGGACACTAAATGTTTCACAAATAATGTACAGTGCCCCCCTTGGTATTTGGCCCCCTTGAACTTTGACCTTTTGCCACATTTCAGGCTTCAAACATACGATATAAAACTGTAATTTTTTGTGAAGAATCAACAACAAGTGGGACACAATTATGAAGTGGAACGAAATTTATTGGATATTTCAAACTTTGTTAACAAATAAAAAACTGAAAAATTGGGCGTGCAAAATTATTCAGCCCCCTTAAGTTAATACTTTGTAGCGGGGCCTTTTGCTGCCATTAAAGCTGTAAGTTGCTTGGGGTATGTCTCTATCAGACTGGCACATAAGGGGGCTAGTGGCACATAAGGGGGTGCTACTGGCAGATAAGGGGGCTACTGGCACATAAGGAGGGCTACTGGCACATAAGGAGGGCTACTGGCACATGGGGGGGCTACTGGCACATAAGGGGGGGTCTACTGGCACATAAGGGGGACTACTGGCACATAAGGGGGGGCTACTGGCACATAAGGGGGGACTACTGGCACATAAGGGGGGCTACTGGCACATAAATAGGGCTACTGGCACATAAGGGGGTGCTACTGGCACATAAGGGTGTGCTACTGGTCCTCAGGACAGCGATACAGATGTCTGTGCTGCAGCAGAGGAGGGAGAGGCGTGTCCCCTCCCTGTTCCTCTGATAGACTGCCAGCACTAGGCTGGCAGCCTATCAGAGGCTGGTGCAGGCGGAGCGATGACGTCATCGCGCCGCCGGAGCGGTACAGCGAGGGACACAGGCGGGAAGAGGCCTGCATCGCATCGCTGGAGGTAAGTATAAGTGGTTTTTGTTTGTTTGTTTTTTTGGGGGCTACTGGCACATAAGGTGGGGGGGGGATTCTACTGGCACATGATAAGGTGAGGGGGGATTCTACTGGCACATGATAAGGTGAGGGGGATTCTACTGGCACATGATAAGGTGAGGGGGGTTCTACTGGCACATGATAAGGTAAGGGGATTCTACTGGCACATGATAAGGTGAGGGGGGATTCTACTGGCACATAAGGTGAGGGGGATTCTACTGGCACATGATAAGGTGAGGGGAGGTTTCTACTGGCACATGATAAGGTGAAGGGGGATTCTACTGGCACATGATAAGGTGGGGAGGGAGACTCCTGGCACATAAGGGGGATTACTGGCACATAAGGGGACTACTGGCACATAAGGGGGACAACTGGCACTTAAGGGGACTACTGGCACATAAGGGGGACTACTTGCACATAAGGGGGACTACTGGCACATAAGAGGGGGTCTACTGGAATATAAGGGGACTACTGGCACATAAGGGGGACGGCTACTGGCACATATGGGGGACTACTGGCACATAAGGGTGGACTACTGGCACATAAGGGGGCTACTGGCACATAAGTAGGGCTACTGGCACATAAGTAGGGCTACTGGCACATCAGGGGTGCTACTGGCACATAAGGGGCTATTGGCACATAAGGGGGCTACTGCCACATAAGAGGTGCTACTGGCACATAAGGGGGCTACTGGCACATAAGTAGGGCTACTGGCACATAAGGGGTGCTACTGGCACATAAGGGGTGCTACTGGCACATAAGGGGGCTACTGGCACATAAGTAGGGCTACTGGCACATAAGGGGTGCTACTGGCACATAAGGGGCTATTGGCACATAAAGGGGCTACTGGCACATAAGAGGTGCTACTGGCACATAAGGGGGCTACTGGCACATAAGTAGGGCTACTAGCACATAAGTAGGGCTACTGGCACATCAGGGGGTGCTACTGGCACATAAGGGGGCTATTGGCACATAAGGGGGCTACTGGCACATAAGGGGGTGCTACTGGCACATAAGGGGGGCTACTGGCACATAAGTAGGGCTACTGGCACATAAGGGGTGCTACTGGCACATAAGGGGTGCTACTGGCACATAAGGGGGGCTACTGGCACATAAGGGGGGCTACTGGCACATAAGTAGGGCTACTGGCACATAAGGGGGTGCTACTGGCACATAAGGGGGTGCTACTGGCACATAAGGGGGGCTACTGGCACATAAGGGGGTGCTACTGGCACATATGGGGAGGCTACTGGCAGATATGGGGGGTACTGGCAGATATGGGGGCTACTGGCACATATGGGAGGACTACTGGCACATAAGGGGGACGGCTACTGGTACATAAGGGGGCTACTGGCACATAAGGGGGACGGCTACTGGCACATAAGGGGGCTACTGGCACTATAAGGGGGCTATGAACACTGTGAGTGGCCAACATCTATCCTCTCCCGCAATGCTCAGCCTCCTGTGACAGATCAGGAGAGCGGAGGTGTGGGGCGGAGATAGCTGTCAAAGGAGGCTGTGCTCTCCTCCCGCAGCTCCCGCCCAGCCTCTTGTGACAGCAAATCAGGAAGTAGAGGGGGCTCAGTGGGCCTCTGGGTGTTACTTGCCCCCTGGGCCAAAAGTTGCCAGTCAGCCCCTGCACTAAGAGGTCCAACATAAAAATATCTTGCTGCTATGAAACACACCCTGTAGTCTTTAAAAGGCATTGTGGGATCTTTGAAAAGCTTTTGGTAGTAAAAACAGCATATTTCTTTCCTGCACTATCTGTCCCTTCAGAAGAACTGTCCCTGAGACTGCATAAGTTAAATTGATTGCTGCTGTTAAACGCAAACACACACTTGTCCTTAAAAGGACATTTGGATCTTTGCAAATCTTGTTTCTGATAAAATCAGTTAAATTTCGCTCCCTACTCTGTCTTTTCCTTCCAAAGCTTTTCTCTCCCTGTCTACGTCTGAGCCGAACATGCGTCATCGGGTAGTATATAGTACCCGATGACGCGTTCGCGTTCAACAAATCACTGTAATGCCAGCAGCCAACATGGCTACTGGCATTACAGTGAGGGCAGTAGTTACCTGCACCTTCACTGGCTGCTTGCAACCCGCGAAACGTGCGGGGCAGAGACTCGAGCATTGCGCTTGAGCACATGTGGTATTCGGCCAAGTACTGCCATGTGCAGAGCACAGCAATGCTCGAGCCGAAACATTATTCGGCTGAGCATGCTTGCTCAGAACTAGTGCCTCAGTAATTGTAATGCCAACAAATTGCCTCAACCAGTAATAATATCCCCACCATGCCCCCTATAATAATAATGATCCTCATTGTGCCTTCAGCAATAAAAAATGCCTCCATTGTGACCCAGTAATAATAATGCCCCAAAGTGTCTCCAGCAATAATAATATCCCTATTGTTACTCCCAGTAATAATACTGCCTACTATTGTGCACCAGTAATAATAATCTCCCCTATAGTACCTCCACCAGTAATAAAGCCATCTTATTGTGCCCGCAGAAATATAAAATGCCCCCACTGTGGTTTGATATATGGTGATGATGGATTTAGTCGAGAGGAAAACAATTGAGTTAACGTATTTTTCACCCAATAAGACTCACCTGCCCATAAGACGCACCTAGCTTAGACCTCAGATCAGACCACCAATCAGACCCCAATGTTAATAAAACCCTAATAAGACCTCAGATCAGATCCACAATCAGACCTCAGATAAGCACCACCATATATATAAGACTCCCATTCAGACCTGAGATGAGACCTCCATACCTCAGATCAGACCCCCATGATTCAGATGGAGCAGCACATGAATCAGATCAGCCTCCATGCCACACATGGAGTCCCCATCCCTCTGATGGAGCCCCCCGTGCTCCAGAGTGAGAGGGTTTCAGCAGTAAGTTTCTGTTGACTAGTGTTGATCGCGAATATTCTAATCGCCAATTTTTATCGCGAATATCGGCACTTCGAGAATTTGTGAAAATCTAGAATATAGAGCTATATATTCGTAATCGCGAATATTCTAGGTTTTTTTCAGCAGTACTACTGCTCCTTGCTTGTGGGCCAATGAGAAGGCTGCAATATCTTAGTCAGAGTTAAGCAACATCGCTAGCAACCAATAGGAAAGTTGCCTACCCCGTTACTATATAAGAAACTTCCCAGCAGCTATTTTCTGCTGTTTTTGCAGTTCCGAGAGAGACAGCTGTCATTGCTGTGCTCTGTGCTTTGCAGACTAATCTGGATCCTTATTTAATTATATTAGATAGTTAGCTCATAATACAGATAGTTAGTGGGAGATCAGATAGTCGGATCCGTCAGAAGCATAAGTCGTCTGAAAGCATTAGAAGACTGATCAGGATCCTGATCAGTCTTCGAAATGCTTTCAGGTTACTATGGCAACCAGGACGCTATTAAAGTCCTGGTTGCCATAGTAGTAGTGGGGAGCGGGGAGCGGTATAGTTACAGTCCGTGCGGCTCCGGGCGCTCCAGAATGACGTCAGAGCACCCCATGTGCATGGATCACGTGATCCATGCCTTCACGTGATCCATGCGTGTAGGGCGCCCTGACGTCACTCTGGAGCGCCCGGGAGCTGCACGGATGGTAAGTATACTGCTCCCCGCTCCCCACTACACTTTACCATGGCAACCAGAACTTTAGCGTCCTGGCTGTCATGTTAACCGTGAGAAAAAGCTAAGCGTCGGATCCGGCGATGCGCCGAAACGACATTTAGCTTATGGCCGGATCCGGATTAATGCCTTTCAATAGGCATTAATTCGGATCCGACCTTGCGGCAAGTGTTCGGATTTTTGGACCGGAGCAAAAAGCGCAGCATGCTGCGGTATTTGCTGCGTCCAAAACGTTCCGGTCCTGAACTGAAGACATCCTGATGCATCCTGAACGGATTTCTCTCCATTCAGAATGCATGGGGATGATCCTGATCAGGATTTTTCCGGCATAGAGCGCCGAGGACAGAACTCTATGCCGGAAAAGAAAAACGCCAGTGTGAAAGGACCCTTAGATAGTGATATAGTGTAGCTGATGGTTCCAGTGCAGGGTGTTAGGTAGTGTGATAGGAATTACTGTGCTGTGATAGGGATTAGTGTCTCTCTTAGACACAATGCTGTGATTTGTTGTGCTATGATACTTAGTGCACCAATCAGTAATATCTACTCAGACCTGATAAAATGTGTAGATGCATGAATTGCGCAAAAAAAGGAAATAATTAGTGCCGATTTGCGCAATCGCGAAGATAATGACTGGAGATCGCAAATTCTAGAATTCCCAAATTTATTGCAAATATGATGCGAAAAATTCGCAAAATATCGTTAAAATGCATATTACTAGTGTTGACGTCACTGATTATTTTGGTCTTCCTCTGATCCGTCAAAACAATAACCCCATTAAAAAGGGATCCAATCTGTTGAGCATCTGCTTTCACTCGGTCAGCATTGGGTCAGTAATCCATCAGTATTGCTAATGCCAAACAAACAAGAGTGGATCCAAAACAGAAATGACACGTGAATGGAATATTTATATTTGTCTTCTTTGTTTTGTACCCACTCCTGCTTTTGGCTACCAAATCACAAGCCAATTCCCAATTCTGATGGGACCATACAGGCCTTACAGCTGTTACACAGACAGGATCCATTGTGCGTCTCATTTTTCCTTCCTTCTGACAGATCAGAAGAAGGGTCAAATAAATTATGATGTCAGCCATGCCGAGAGGCAAAATAGTCCCAGTCATGAAGTGGGAGGGTGGGAACAGAATGTGAAGTCCAAAGAGTGGACATATGACATAGTGGTGAGGCGGAAGCAGCAGCATCAGGAGGCCACAAAGTGGCTCAATGACAGTGTGGAGGTGGCAGCAGCATCAGGAGGCCACAGAGTGGCAAGGTGACATAGTGTGGAGGTGGCAGCAGCATAAAGAGACCACAGAGTGGCAAGGTGACATAGTGTGGAGGTGGCAACAGCATTAGGAGACCACAGATTGACAAGGTGACATAGTGTGGAGGTGGCAGCAGCATCAGGAGACCACAGAGTGGCAAGTGACATAGTGTGGAGGTGGCAGCAGCATCAAAGACCACAGAGTGCCAAGGTGACATAGTGTGAAGGTGGCAGCAGCATCAGAACACCGCAGAGTGACAGGGTGACATAGTGTGTAGGTAATACCAGCATCAGGAGACCACAAAGTGGCAAGGTGACATAGTTTGAAGGTGGCAGCAGCATGAGGAGACCACAGAGTGGCAAGGTGACATATTATGAAGGTGGCAGCAGCATGAGGAGACCACAGAGTGGCAAGGTGACAGAGTGAGGAGGTGGGAGGCAATACTAGTACCAGCTGAAGATGATGGTTGAAAGAAGAAGCACGTGGCATCAGGCAGGAGGCAGCATCAGAATAGTAGCTGAGGCAAGTAGCCAGAAGAAGCCGGTCTCTTTGTCAAAGTGTTGGCATGGCACCATGGATGATCTAATCTGATGCATCAGGCATTGGTGGGTGGAAATCCTGTCTGACCCACGCCTGATTCATCTTGACAAAGGTCAGTCTCTCCACATTTTGGGTGGACAGGCGAATTTTTCTTGGGGTAACTATGGCCCCCGCTGCACTAAACACACACTCTGATGCCACACCACTGGTCGGACAGGACAGCTTTTCCAGGGCAAACTCGGCCAGTTGCGGCCACAAATCCAGTTTGGCTGCCAAGTAGTCCAGCGGAATTTCAATGACGGCTGGCAGGATGCTGTCCAAGTATGCCACCACATGCTGGTTCAGGTTCTTCTCTATGTCTAGCTGCTGGTGAGTAGTTTCTTCACTAGGTAGGTGAATAAAGCTGCTCATCAGCAACTCTAGACACAGGCTGCTGCTAATGGAGCTGGTACTGCTCCTTCCACCCCACCCCTCCCCAGCAGCCATGGCAGTAAAACGTGAGTGCAGAGGGCCCCGCCGGTCAGACCTGCGCGAGGATGGATGATGGCGCAGATAGGCGGTAGCTAACTGACTAACTAGGATGTCTCTATAGTAGTTCAATGTGTCCTCCCTCTCAGCGGGTGTAAAAAAGGCCCCCATTTTGGACCGGTAGCGAGGGTCCAACTAGGTGGAGAGCCAAGAAGTCATCCTTCTGCCGAATGGCAAGCAAGTGAGCATGCATCAGGCCATTTGTGCAAGTGAGTCGGAGGGACTCCCTGCCTCCATCTCCACTGCATACTGCCATGGTGTGTCTGGGACGTCTGCCTTGTCTTCCTCGTCGTCCTGTAGCTCCTCTGGCTGCTCCTGCTCCTCCTCTCCTGTCACCTGTGTAGAAAAACCACACATTTCGTTACACATTGCTTGTGCTCCAATGTCCTCCTCCTCCTCCTCTTCCTCCTCCTCCAGTTAAGCCCCCACAGGGCTCATGTGGCTATGTAGGCGCCATGTCTCCAGTCCCCTGACCAGCCAGATTTCCAGTATCTGTTCCAGGACATGAAGCAGTGGAATGACATTGTTCATCCTGTAGTCCTGGCGACTGACAAATAACGTTGCCTCCTCAAAGGGCCTGAGCAAATGTCAGGTGTCACGCATGAGCTACCACTGGCTGACATTCAAGTTACACAGGGGAGTACTCCTGTCCACTTGATCATCAAGAAATCATTTATGGCCTTTCTCTGTTCATATAGTCGGTCCAACAAATGGAGGGTGGAATTTCAACAGGTGGAAACATCGCATATCAGCCTATGTTGGGGGACCCCGTTCTGCCGCTGCAGCTCAAGTAGGGTGTGCTTGGCGGTGTATGAGTGGCTGAGGTGCATATAAAGTTTACTGGCCATTTTTAGGATGTCTTGTAGATGGGTGGAAGACTTCAGGAACCACTTGATAACCAGATTGAACACGTGTGCCTTGCAGGGCGCATGGCTCAGCCCTCCTTAACGCAGCGCCGACACCATGTTCTTCCGTTTATGGTTCCGATTTTGAGTTGTTGTGGAGAAAGTCAGGATTCAATTTCTTCATGAAGGACACGGTGTAGTTCCTCCCCTGTGTGACTCAGTTTTCCCAGGCAAACGAGGTGCAGAACAGAGTGACATCGCCATGCCCTGCAGATGTGGCATGCTGGAGGGGCACTGTAAATTGACCCTGCCGTGGAGGATGAGAACACAGTGGAGGATGAGGAGGCAAAGGAGGACATTGTTGCAGGAAAACCGGCGTGAGAAGGAAGAGGCAGAAGCGGATTCACCAGGCCAAGTTGCTGGTGTGGCAGGGCAGGAACCACATTCGCCCAGTGGGCCGTAAAAGACATGTATTGTCCCTGACCGTAGTTATAGCTCCACACGTCCACGCAGCTGCGCACTTTGGCAGACACCGACAGGTTCAAGGACTGGCCCACCTTCTGTTCTACATGTGTGTGCAGGGCTGGTACTGCTTTTTTGACAAAGAAATTACGGCTTGGGAAGGCAGGAACTGCAGCACCAGCAACTTGGACAGGAGCACATTCAGCTTCTGCGCCGTTGGATGAGTGCACGCATACTGTTGTCTCTTGGTAATTTTCTCAGATTCGTAAGATCATTAATAAACATGTTCAAGCCCTACAGTGTGATCAGACATAGCACAATACAGTAAAGATGGTGTAAGATGTGTAGCACAGAGAGCAATGACCCTGGCTAATGTAGTGAGTCCCTCATTGTATGTGGAAAAATCTGTGTTGCAACCCACATGGTTAAAATACACTGGTAATTTTAGATGTGAACATAAAATATGTACATGTTGCTCTGTGATTAAAGTGGGTACTCAGATCTTTTCATGTGCTAATGACTGCTCCTTTACGGTAAAACAGTATATTAACTGTATCACTACCTATGTGGTTTACTGTATTACTTGCTCTCTGTGCAGTCTCCAATATATTGGTTGTACATCTAATAAATTAAAAACTAGAATCTGTGGCCATATATCTGATATTCCCCATGCTAAAACCAAGAATGTGTCTGCTGTTAGTTCACACTTTGCAGCAGCACATGGAGGCAGCACAGAGGGAATGTACATACAAGGCATTGAAAGGGTTAAGTGTCCCAGCCGGGGTGGAGATTACAAAAGAAGTTACTCAACAGGGAATGTTTTTGGATCTTTAAAATGGGCTCACGTGTGCCTTCAGGATTAAATCGCCGTCATGATTTGATCTTGCAATATTGATCCTTGCATTTTCATGCCTTTCCTTTTATGCATTTTAAAGTTCACTTTTTCTGTCTGTCTTTTTATCCCCATGTATGGGTTGTGCCTTCAATGTGAAATGTGTTCTGGGGGCATGATCTGTGACTAGTTGGATCCACTTGATTTTATTTTTATTTTTCTGTGGATCACTATAAAGCCACGGATCTCTTGCCCTGACAGTATCATGATTAAGGATCCTAATTTGGAGCAACCCGAAGATGCAATGCTGCTACTGATGGTTTTTAAACGTGCACAGGATTAAATAAAGTCTTTGAAACTTGTGAAGCTGGACCCGTGCTTTTGCTCTCTACTGGTTCTCTTGGCAATTGCTTCGGTGATCGATTGCTGACGGAATGACTGACGAGGAGTAGGAGGGCGAGGAGCAGGAGCATCAGGACCGGCAGATGATAGGAAGGACAGACAGCTCCCTCCGGCTGAGGTGGTGGAGCCTTGACTGCCTGAAATCGGCTGCGTGCCACTGGGTGATGCAGCAGTTGCTGCGGCAGGCTGTACCACCACATTGGAGCCACGGTTCTCCCAGGCCACTTCATGGTGATGCTGCATATGTTGCTGCAGGGCCGTGATGCTAACATTGGCACCCTGGCCCTGCTTCATCTGCTGCCCACAGATTCTACATATAGCCATGTTCACCTCCTCTGGCAGCTCAACAAAAAACTGCCACACCGCCAAGTAGGTGATTTTACTCCCAACACTACGCACTGACTGACTGCTACCGCCGCTGCCTCCATGAACCGCTACTTCCCAGGCAGGTAGGCTCCTGCGATGTGGGTGGTCTGGATCGAGGTTGTTTGTCTACCGACCTCCCACTGCTGCCACCCTGCTGACTCCCGGCCACGCTACCGACTTGCTAGCTCCGCCGCTGCCTTACTGGCATGCTGCCACCCTCTTCTCCCGATGATGATGAAGCCCCTTTGTCACCCGTCTCCTAAATGCGATCAGCTACATTATCATCATCGAGTACTGTCTGCACGTCACAGATGTCCTCCTCAACCGTCTCTGGGTCAGGAGCATGACCGCTCGCAACACCAGCTCCCACGCCACTCTCCTCATCACTATTTGCCCGTCTAGTGGAGGAAGCAGCGGATGTCTCCTCCACATGTTGGTTTGCCAGGAGCTGCTAACTGTCTTCTAGTAGCTCGTCAGCATACAATACTTCTCTTTCTGAGGGAACAGAAAAGGACAGAGGCAGGTTGAGGACATGTGAGGACACAGGGCCTGCTCCGGGCCATGCAAATTAAGGGTTGTGTCTGACGAACCCACCGATTCTTTGCTGTGGGTGACTTGTGAGGAAGTTGAAGATCGAGTCAACCATTTATGAACTGCTGGGTTGCTGGTCAAGACACGACCGCTAGCTGACACTGGGATCTCAGGCCTCTCGAAGTGACCCCTGCTTCCACGGCCCCTTACTCTGTTGCGACCTGTGCAGGGCCTGGCGCTTCTCTATCTGACATACTTTTAGATCAAATAAATAAAGGAAATTAAAACACCCCAAAAAGTTTTAATTTTCTCACTTCACCACACAAAGGCTAATAAGCCCTTTTTCCCCCACTAATACACTCCACAAAAGGCTTTAGAACATATAACTGCACCACTGAACGGCAAATATGTTTTCCTTTTGCCACAAATACACAGCAAAAGGGCTTTAGAACATAGAACTGCACCGCTGAATGCAAGAATATTTTACTTCTGCCACTAATACACGCCACAAAAGGCTTTAAAACATATAACTGCACCGCTGAACTGCAAATAAGACATATAAATATTTCTATGTAATAAACCCTGTTAATGGCTGTATCAAACAACACTTGCACCTCAATAACAAGAACGGTTTGCTGGAATTACAGAGCTGTATAATGGCAATTTGGGTCCCCAGTCAGTGTAGCAAGGTGTAATAGGATTTTTACTATTACCCAGGCTGTAACCTCCCCTACTGAACCCTGTTCAACATAAATACTGTGGAGTGATTCCTCCCTATCTTTTCCCTACACCTCGAATAATCTCTCCCTGAACTTGTAAATAGTTTTTTAGCACAATTAAGTTTTTTTTAGCACTGTCCCTAGTGCCTACTGACATCTCCCTGCACTAAGTACCCTGGAAAGTGGCAGAATCCGAGATGGCTGAGGCTATAGGGCTGGCTGGCTGCTGATTGGCTGCATGCGTGGCATTATGGGTAATCCCGCCTTCCCAGAGTTCCTTGCTTCATGTCCTCACACGTGCAGCAGCCATTTTAGGAAAAAACGCGATTTGTTACCACGAAGCGTGAGGAAATTCAGATTCGGTGCAAATCTGATTTTTCCTGAAGTTCGTATTGAATTCCCCTTCGTCAACTTCAATTCGCTCATCCCTAATTTGGACCAAACCAAAGTTGCTCCAATTGCCCTGAAAATTGGTTATCTGTTTTTGTTTATTTTTTAAAGCTCTCTAAGCTCTCTAATGCAATGACAGCAAGAGTAAATCATGTCTGAGTGACACTGACATACATAGCTAAAGGTAAACGCACATTTGACAGCGTTAACATACAACTGGTTTAAAAACACACCGCACTGGCACATAAGTTATGTGTCCCTAACGGTTTTAAGGCATAAAAAAAAAGTGGCTTAAGGGGGGGGAACCAAGCATCCAAAAATTATGTAAAGGGTATGGATATAGTGGTATGCGTATGCAATAGAAGTGGTAGCAGAAGCAGCATACTGTAGTATGGAACATACAAGGCAGTAGGTCGGCTCTGTCTAGGGGTAGTAGTAGTAATAGTAATAGTAGTGGTAGTAGTAATGTTGGTAGTAGTAGTAGTAGATGTTTTGCATTAATAGTGGTGGCAGTAGGGGACTAACAGCGGGAAGCAGCAGCAGCTTAGCTAGCCACATATTGGCAAAAAGGCAGCAACACAATGGAGGCAGCAGCAGCCTTACAGAACATGTTGATTGGCAGGGCACAGCAGTGGGATAATGACGGTGGTGGCATGATGGAGGCAGCAACAGTCGCCCAGAGCATGATGGTTGGCGAGGTCGTAACAGTGGCATGATAGTGTTGGTGGCATAATAGAGACAGCAGCAGCTGTAGAGAACACGATGGTTGGTAGGCAGCAGCAGTGGCATGATAGTGGCAGGATGGAGTCAGGCAGGCAGCCAGCAACAGTGGCAAGATGTAGTAAGGCCAGATTTATTTAACTGCCTTATGCCTCATGCACCCGGCCGTTGTTTGGGTCCGCATCCGAGACGCATATTTTGCGGCTCGGGCGCGGACCCATTCACTTCAATGGGGCGCAAAAGATGCAGACAGCACTCCGTGTGCTGTCCACATCCGTTGCTAAGTTCCGTGGCCCATAAAAAAAGTAGAAAATGTCCAAATCTTGTCTGTTCTTGTCCGTTTAATCATAAGTAGAGATGAGTGAAATTTTGTCAAATTCAATTTGGCCAATACGCCAAACTTTGACAAGAAATTTGATGTATTAAGAATTAATTTGTCAGAAATCGTGATAAATCAGGTATACCCAGGATACTCTGCCTAATCATATTTATCCCATTTGGTGGCCCAATTTCAGTGTGAAGGCTTAAACTGCAGCGAGATTGCTGGGAGAGTGTATCGCCGTATGCATTACGTTCTAGTGCACTCACATTCATAGTTAATCCCTTCTGTAGGTACTGTGACATCAATATTACAGGTGTACTTGATTGCCGTCTACATCACTGTGCAGTGCATCAAGATAAAAGTCATCAGCAGCAATAGCAGTGTGCACCAAGATTCATAGCTAATCCCTTCTGTTAAACAAAAAGAATACATCACCCTTCAGTAAAGCAAAAAACGGTGCGCGCCCCCTGCACGTGTGCATGTGTCTAAATGTCTCTTTAGTGGAACAAAATAAAGAAATGGCGGCAGCGCTAATGAAGTAGTGGAGAAAAAAAAATTTCTTTTAATGCATGTTGTGGCAGTCCAAACACTTTTAATCCCTTCTGTTAGCTGTAGAGTTACTGTCCGTCAGTATTACAATTCACTGTTACCGTCAAGTCTAATTTATTGCTATGGACTTAAAGCTGCAGTGCCCCAAAATTCAAGTAGTGGTGAGGATGGCAGCAGCAGGGCGTAACTATAGGGGAAGCAGGGAAGCGGCTGCTGACCCAGAAGGAGCCCATCAAGAGGAGGAGTTGAAGTACTAAAAGATTTTGTCAGGGCCCCTCAACAGTATTACACAATTAAATTATATACAGTGGCAGTATAGACAGTGTAGAAAACGAATGGAAGAGCTGCCGGGCCTGGTCTGAGAGAGCCATCTTTACTAGCCACAGGAAAGGGGCGGAATGAAAGAAAGGGGTTGTGAAAAAATTACTGGGGAGGGGCCCCATTCAAAAATTAGCTGTGGGGCCCAGTCATTTCTAGTTACGCCACTGGATAGCAGCAATGACATACAGCATGATGGTGGAAGATCACAGTAGAAGCAGAACACAAAAACAGCAGTGAGATTGCAGGACCGCCCACCGCGCCCAGAGACTGAGCACACCAAAGCCAGCTCCAAGGAGTTCCCTGGCGTGGCAGTTCTTCGGAAAATGTGCTGACGACAAGACGCGAGTGGTTTGCACCTAAACCTGAGCACCACCTGAATGACCAGGCATCTAAATGCCAAGCACGAGCTGCAGTGGATTACACACCTCAAAAACCACAAAGATCTCAGGCTCCTCCCGCTCTCTCTTCTGCTGCAGACTTAGCCTCTTTCTCCCCCTCTGGAGTGACAGTGGCACCTGCCACCCCGCAAACAGAGAATGTGGCAGCAACACCACCACCTCCACCACCATTACCCAGCATGTCCACACCGTCCCATGGAAGCGTTCAGCTGTCCATCCCCCAAATAGTGATAAGCAGCAGGGGCAATATTCAAATTTATGGGCGAATATTCATTATATATTCGCAATCTTCGATTTCAATATTTTTTTCTATGCGAAATTAGAAGAAAAGATGGTTGGCAGCAATTTTTGCGACAGTGAGGAAGAACTCCTGATCACTGTAAGCAATTTGACATTACAGCAGTGTATTTGATCACACTTCACATGCAATCAGTGTAGAGTGTTATAAAATATTTGCGTTGTGAAAATCGCCACTTATGATGCATTTTTTTTTTTGCAATGCATACAACTTCACATTGTATCAGGTTTAAGTACATAGATATTACTGATTGGTGCACTAAATATTGTTGTGACATTACAGCACTATGTCAGTAGCATGTATGTATGGGCAGCATAGAAATGGTCGGATCTCAAGAGGAGGAATTTCGAGCGGATCAGAGAGATCTGTGATAGAATACTGTATGCCCAGGTACAATGTTTATATTACTTTTGTATCTCTCGCCAACACTCTGTAAAGTAGGGATACAGTTATGAAAATTGTTATGCAAATGGGTGTGGACTCACTGCACCACTGACTGCGTATACTCCAGAAGGGCATAACTAAGCAGCTACCTGGTATTCACTAGGGCCCCTGGTGGTGGGCATAGACTTGGGCTGTAGGGTAGCTGCCAGGTGCCACTCTAGAGTAGTCCCCTAGTCAGTGGCAGCTCACCAGGGGGTCAGAATACTCGGTGTGGGTACCAAGGGGACTTGCGAGTCCTGGAGGTAACGGGTCTGGACAGGCGGCAACTAACATAGTCTGTAAACAAGATCCGAGGCCAGGGGCAGGCGGCAAAACAGGCAAAGTCCATAATCGTAGTCCCGGGTGAGAGGCAGGAGGCAATCAGGTGAAGTCCAGGAGTACAATAGCAGGTGTTGGTACATGGAAAAGCAGACAAGATAACACACCTTTGCACAGTAGCTAGACAGGCTAGAGCAGGCATGCTCAACCTGCGGCCCTCCAGCTGTTGCAAGACTACAACTCCCATCATTCCCAGACAGCCTACAGCTATCAGCCTACAGAAGGGCATGGTGGGAGTTGTAGTTTTACAACAGCTGGAGGGCCACAGGTTGAGCATCCCTGAGCTAGAGGCTAAGGTTGCTCAGGCAATTTCCTATAGTAGTGCCTTTACATACCTGCTGCAATCCAGCCATAGGCTGCTAAGACAGAGGGTGTGTATGTGTTGCCTCATAGATGCAGAGAGACACACCCATGCTAGCTTCAGTACTGATGCAAGTCTCCAGCAGAAAGGAAACCCTGGCATGGAGCGTTATGTAGCAGAGCTAAGCCTGTTGCAGCCCATGTTTGTCAGCAGGGCGGCAGGAGGAAAAAGAAGGAGAAGGAGCCTGGTGCCATTGTCTGCAGTTAGGGGCAGCGGCGCCGGCACAGACTGCTGGCCTAACAAAAATAAGTATTTCATCCCTTTGCAAATGATTATTTATTAGCTGGTGTGACACGTAGCAAATCAGCAGTGTGCTGCTACGCAGTTTTATGGTTTGTTCTTTGAACCATTTCATATGCAGTATTTCTATATTTGGTTATATGATCCCCTCTAGTGGCCGTTTTTGGTAATGCACTTGTTTTTTGTTCTTACCTACGACTTATTTCCTTTAAATGCTCCACCCCTTCTTCTGTGTACTTACCTTCCTGTATCTTTCATGCTGCTTCAGCCACATGTAACAGGTACACATGTATTCTCATGTACCCTAATGAAAGCATAATCTTTTGACCGCACAATACCAGAATCCATCTGTTCTGCAGTACTCAACAAAGCAAGTTACACGGATTAACATGGTGTTGGTGAGTTCAATCTATGTGATAAGGATTGTCCGCAGTGATTATATCTGCTTATAAAGGCCAGGCATAGAGGTCTCATTAGGGATAAATCGCTATTACAACAATCGGAGTCAGAATAAGCAGGTTACATCATACATCTCTATCTCGTTATGAGTATGTATATATATATATATATATATATACACATAGCAAGGTACAAATGTATGATGTAACCAGTTGATTTCGTGTGTTTACACACACAAAAATATAAATATATATATATATATTTTATATATATATATATATATATATATATATACATAAACTGCAATCATCATTCTGTATGTCAGTAAAGGCCCCATACATCATTACATTAGATATATCTTCCACTTAACTCCTTAACGCCCGATGGCGTAGATGTACGTCATATCTGGCCGTGACTTAAATCCCACATGACGTAAATGTACTGCATGGTGATTGGGCGGGTTTAGGACCTGCGCCCGCCCTATCAGGGGCAAGGGTCTGGCAGTCACCAATGCCGGCGCATACAGCCGGACCCCTGCTGTGTGCGCCGGCATTGGTGGAATCACCGATGCCGGCGCATTAACTCCTGCACGGCCATGGTCAGCGCTGACGGCGGCACGTGCGAGTCTCAGACATGTGTGGGTGTCCATCGGGTCCCCGCACTGCTGTGACGGGGATCTGATGGCAGGGAAGGTAGCCCGATGCAGTCCTTAGGCATTGTGGCTGCCTTCCGGGAGGGCCTATGAGATCCAGTCCCTTGTATTACACTGTTAATAGAGTTACAGCCAATGCATTACAATACAGAAGTATTGTAATGCATTGTAAAGGGGATCAGACCCCCAAAAGTTGAAGTTCCAGAGGGGGACAAAAAATAAACTGAAAAAAAAAAAGTTTATAAAAATAAAGGTTTCCAATTTTTTTTAATTTTAAGTTAAAAAAAGCGTCCTTTTCCCAAAATAAAGTTAAATAAAAATTAGGGGAAAAAAGAAAATTAGACATATTATGTATCGCCGCTTCCAAATCAACCGGCTCTATAAAAATATTACATGACCTAACCCCTCGGGTTAATGCCATTAAAAATAAAAAAATAAAAACTGTGCTAAATAAACAGTTTTTGGCACATTACATCACTAAAAGTGCAACACCAAGCGATCAAAAAGGCGTATGACCCCCAAAATAGTACCAATCTAACCATCACCTCATCCCGCAAAAAAATGAGCCCCTACCTAAGACTATGGCCCAAAAAAAACCACAAATATGGCTCTCAAAATATAAAGACACTAAAACATGATTATTTTCGGTTCAAAAATGCTTTTATTGTTTAATACTAAAATACAAAAAAAAAGTATACATATTATGTATCTCCACGTCCGTAATAATCAGCTTTAAAAAAATATCACACGACCTAACCCCTTTTTTAAAAAAAATCACAAAAAGCGTAATACCAAGTGATCCAATGTTTGGTAAATTTGGTATCTTAAAAAAAATAAAAAATACATTTTTTGACTGAATTTTACCACTGTCATGAAAAACGATATGTGATGAGAAAACAATCTCAGAATGGCCTGGATAAGTAAAAGCGTTTTAAAGTTACTACCACATAAAGTGACACATGTCAGATTTGCTAAAAATGGAATGGGCAGAATGGTGAAAAATCGCGATAAGAACTGAGCTATAATGAGTGTTTATAATGTCACAGAGCAGAGATAAGAAGCCCACCAGCTCCCCCAACTGATGGAAAAGAAAGAAAATCTAGAGGCTGCTTCTAGAGCATTTCAGCCATGTACAGAAAAAAGGGCCAATTGAAAAAAATAATTTTTAGCTCAAAATCGGTACAATGCAATAATAAAAAAAAATTGACCTCAAAGTAGTACATAGCCTTAAATCTCACAACAAAAAAGCAATGTGACAGAGCTATAATGTACCAATAAAATCAATTATTACATAATTACTATAGAAGCTCCTTTAAGATCCTTAGTGACACATATAACAATAAGGCTGAAATAATTATTAACACCAGCTGAAAAAATTGAACAGTGGCATGCAACATTTGAATCAAGGCAATTCCCTTATAAACCATTACTTAGGGTACTTTCACACTTGCGTTGGTGCGGATCCGTCTGTTTATTTGCACAGACGGATCCGCACCTATAAAGCAAACGTTTGTATTCGTTTAGAACGGATCCGTTTGCATTAGTTAAAAGAAAATGACAAAGTCCAAAACGGATCAGTTTTGAATTACATTGAAAGTCAATGGGGAACTGATCAGTTTTCAAATGCACAATATTGTGTCATTGAAAACGGATCCATCCCCATTGACTTACATTGTGATTAAAACGGATCCGTTAGGCTCCGCCTCTTCAGACGGACACCAAAATGCTGCATGCTGCGTTTTGGTGTCCGCCTCAAACAGAATAGAAGCGGAACGGAGTCTAACTGATGCATTCTGAATGGATCCTTATCCATTCAGAATGCATTGAAGCTTAACTGATCCGTTTTAGACCGTTTGTGAGTGACCTGAAACGGATCTCACAAACGGAATCCAAAACGCTAGTGTGAAAGTACCCTTAGTTAACTAAAAATATATCTTTCCTCATTAATAAAGAGGGGCCTATATCCTGCAGGCTAAATTAAGCCTAAAGTGCTTGACAGTCCTTACATGTCCTAAAAGTGAAACAACTGCAAGGAGGGCATAAAAGATCTGGCTGACAATAGTGAACTTATATGATCAGACCCCTGAACCTCGAAGCGTGTTTCACGTATTACAGCTTCGTCTGATAGGGATCTAATATTGAGATCTGATCTGAGGTCTAATGGGGTTTGACATGGAGGTGTGATCTGAAGTCTGAGGGAGTCTAACATGGAGGACTGATCTGAGGTCTGATGTGAGGTCCTGAAATTGGAGTCTGGTCTGAGGGTCTGATATAAAGGTCTGATGTGAGTATCTGATATGAGGTAAATATATATTTTTCTCCTTCTTATCATCAGGTGTGTCTTATAAAGCGAAAGAAAGAGTCGTTGTTTTTGCAAGGAAATGTATAGCAGGTGACCTGTACTACTTGTTTCTGCTTAGCACCGCATACTATATAATGCACTATAAATCACTGTAAAAATATTACTTCATATGTAAGTCACTTTGTTTTAGGCATCATGAGCATGTGTGTGATCTAGTTTAGCCAGAACTGTAACAAGAGCACACAACTACTATAGGAAATTGCTCCATACGGTTTGAACTAGCAGGCTGATGATTTTACATATATTTGGCCACCCTTTAAGAATTCACGCATAGCAAAAGTGGATACGCCTAAATATAAAGCATTTTAAGACTGGTTTAATGAGATGCAGATATCACTTTCAGGTATAAAATATTATCTAAGTCATTCACAGGTCACTCCCAGGAAGTTGTTAAAGTTGATTTCTCATCATTACTCAGTGCTTCCTACAGCTCACGCGACACTTTCAGCAAATTTACTTGCACTTGAATCCTTTATTGCTAATGACATATGTAATGTGCCACACCTATAAACGCTTGCCACAGAGTACAAAGGCTGGAGCTTGATGCTAAATTAAAGACCAGAGTGTTATATTTCAAATTTTAGGTATAGATGAGTCAATCGATTCATAAGAATCAATTCATCTCATCAAGCAGGTGTCTCCACCTGTGACAGGGTGTCCCTGAAGCTGAGGCCACTTCCCCACTGCTTGATTGATGGGGCTGAACAAACACAGGCTCTGCTTCTGTTACTGGAGCAGCAACTGTTCATGCACCACTAGCAGTGCATGAACAGTCACTGCTCTAATAACAGAAGCAGAGCCTCTGCACCCTGTCAATTTATCAGTGGGGGAATCGCCACCTCTTCATCTTCGAGCACACCCCATCACAGGTGCAGGAAGCTCCTTAACCACTTTGCGACCGCCCATTGACTATAAACATCCTGGGAGGTTGAGTTTATCTCTGATCGGACGTTTTAGAACGTCTTTTCAGGAGATAGCAGCTGCACGCTAATCGTGCAGCTGCTGTACTGAGGCCCACTCTCAGTGACAGCAGGGCACCCCAAAGAGAAGGCAGGGACCGTTCATGGGTGTCCCTGCCTTCTAGATCAGCTAACATACACAGCGCTGAATGAGCACTGTGTATACAGCAAGGAAGCACTATAAAAAGTGACAATAAAGCCAAATGTACCCCAAAATGGTGCCAATAAAAACTACAGCTTGTCCCGCAAAAAGAAGTAAGACCCCACGCAGCTCAGTCAACAAAAAATAAAAAATGTATTCTTCTTAAAAACCATGACAGAAAATTCCATGTTAAAAAATCCAGATGCGGCTCCTTCCCTTCTTAGCCCTAGCGTATCCCCAAATAACAGTTTACAACCACAATTGGGGTATTACTGTATTCAGGAGAAAATGGTTGGCAAATTGTGGGGGATGTTCTCCTGTTAACTTTTGTGAAAAAGAAAGTTTGTGCCTAAAGCACAATTTTTTTGTTAAAAAAAAATGTGTTTTTTCATTTTCACAGCCAAGTATTATAAATTCTCCTGTTGGGTCAAGTGCTCGCTACAGCCCTAAAAATTCCTTGGGTCGTGAAGTTTACAAAATGTGGTCACTTTTTGTGGGTTTTCACTGTGGGGATACCTTGGGGTCTCTTTAAATGCAACATAGCACCCTAAGACCATTGCAGCAAAATCTGCCCTCCATAAACCATATAGCACTCCTTGCCTTCTGTGCCCTGCCGTGTGCCCATACAGCGGTATACAACCACATATGGGGTGTTTCCTCCAACTGCAGAATCAGGGTAATACATATTGAGGTTTGTTTTCTTGTTAACCCTTGATGTGTTACAGGAAAAAATTGATTAAAGTTTAAAATCTGCAAGAATAAGTGAAATTTTGAAATTTCACATTTTCTTAAATTAGGTCATTTATTGGTGGTTTATATTATGTGAGCTCCTCAAAGTGACTTTAGAACTGAACTGGTCCTTAAAAAAGTTGATTTAGGAATTTTCACAAAAATTCCAAAAATAGCTTCTAAAATTCTAAACCTTCTAATTTCCTAAAAAGTAACATAACATTACCAAAATGGTGCCAATATAAAGTAGACATATGTTGAATGTTAATTAATGAGTATTTAATGAGGTATCACTATCTGTTTTAAAAGCAGAGAGATTCAAATTTAGAAAACTGTGAATATTTTCAGATTTTCATAAATTTTAGATTTTTAAAAATAAATAAAGGTAAAACATATTGACTCAAATTTACCATTAACATGATTTACAATGTGTCATGAGAAAACAATCTCAGAATGGCCTGGATAAGTTAAAGTGTTCCAAAGTTATTACCACATAAAGTGACACAAGTCAGATTTGCAAAATATGGCCTGGTCAGGAAGGGGACAAGTGGTTAATGAGACAAATCATTTCTTACAAAGTCATTCGCTAATCTCTGCTATCAGACCCAATATTACTATATAATACAATGGAGTAAGAAAGATTTAAAAAATAGCAATTTCTACATTATTTTGTAGAATTTATTTAGGGCATTCACTGTGGTAAACAAAAAGCATAATTTTATTATGTTCATCTGTACAATGATGAAAATGCTACATTTCTATAAATATTTTTTACTAGAGATTTGGGCTTTCAAACAATACCAGAATGACAGCATTATATTCAGTACATGGGAAGATATCACTTTTAGAAGTTGGGATGCAGTGAATAGAGCTAAAAAATTAAATTAAAGCATATTTTAACAGCGATTATTCCCCACTCGATTTCTGACAGCGATGTCTCCTGTTTATCTTGGACTAATGCTGTCATTTTGGTCTTGTATGAAAGCCGGGAATGGCAGTTTTTAAATAAGACCAGTTCCATACCTGTAATGGTGCAGAACCCCAAGCAACCAGACAGAGGTTAAACAGTAGTGGATTTATTAAATAAACAGCAGTAGAGTCCAAACCAGTAATCAAATACAGGTAACCAACCCGAATAATAACCTGTGCAGGGAAACACCAAGGGGACAGCCAGTGACCAGGCCAAAGTTCATATGCGCAGTATTAGTCTGTATAACGTGGTGCCCAGGATTTCCAGGGTCTGATCCAAGGTCATACACGAGACAAACTGTTCAGCAAAGATGAGGTATCCAGAGGCAGTCTATAGAGGTAGATCGAAGAAGGCAGAGGTCATGCACAGGTAAGTCTGTGAGAATATGAATTGCAACATACACCCGGGTTGTCAAAACTACAGTGGGCACTGACCAGCCAGGGAGATCACATTTCAATTACCTGCTAGCAAATCACATTTTTCTATTCCTCATAGGTCATATGATGATCCTAATCCCTGACACTTGTGCGGCCTTGGCTGGTCATTAGTCACTTAACCCATGCCTGCCCTCTAATCTACTAGAATTTTCGTACAGGTACAGTATTTTCCCCATCAGCGGCCGGCGTAGCAAATTAGATGCACGTACGTTCGGCCGCGTATCCCTTTGCGACCCTCCTCTCGAGCGTGCATACAGACACTCGAGTGGCCCAGCATGGATATGCGATCGCGTCGGCACGGACACGGAACCTGCAGGTGATACCGGAGACAGGACCGGCGCTGCGTGCCGCCCCCAGTCTGGTCAATCTGCCCCCTCTGGCGTCCATGCGGACACACTAACGCGTCTTGCCCGCAAAGGAGTCGGAACCGAAGATTCCGCAGGTACATGAGTGACCTGTCCTGCTACTCCAACAGGGTCCCCACAGGCTGAGACCCTTGAGGACCCCTGGGGCCCAGTGGATCACGGAGAATGTCTTACATTATCCCCCTCAAGAAAGGCTCAAAGACTCCAAATGGACTTTCCCGGATTCTCACGGTGGAAAGCTGGCACTAATTCATCTGCATAAACCTGACGGGCAGGTACCCAACATCTTTCCTCTGGACCATATTCCTTCCAGTCCACTAAATACTGGAGGGACCTCTGGACAAAATGTGAGTCCAAAATCCCGTTGAACCTCCACCAGAGATGGAGTTCGGATAAAGGGAGCTGACTCGGCTGTCGGTTCGAGCAGTGAAACATGAAAGGTGTTCACTCTTTGAATCGGCGGCGGAGAGCAACCTTGTAAGTAACCCGGTTGATCTTCTGTGTGACGGGTATAGACCAATAAATCTAGGCCCCAGTTTGGCAGATGGTTGGCGCAAGGAATGTTCCGGGTGGAAACCCATACTGGATCTCCTACCTACTCTTGCTCCGCAGTGCGATGACGATCAGGGAATCTTTTCTGTTGTGCCACTGCACTATGAAGATTTCACAGCGCCAACAATAAAATGGGTTGCCTATCCTGCAACCATTGGTCCACCACTGGTGAGTCAGTGGAGGCCCCTGTCAGAGAGGAGAGTCTTGGGTCCCTGCCCCCCATGCACCTGAGCGGAGACATCTTGGTAGAGGCATGTTCGGAGTTGTTATAAGCCACTTTCGCAAAGGGGAGGTGAGCTGCCCATTCCTCCTGGCAGTCTGGCACGAAATACCGGACATATTGTTCCAGAGTCTGGTTCGTTCTCTCTGTCTGCCCGTTGGTCTCTGGGTGAAATCCAGATGAAAATGACAGCCCAATCCCCAACCGGGAGCAGAAAGAAAGCCAGAACCGGGAGATAAACTGGACTCCTCTATCTGAAACAATATCCTCCGGCACCCCGTATAATCGGAAGACATGTTTCACAAATAGATCTGCCAGCTCTCCAGCCGATGGCAATCCGGGGAGTGGTATAAAATGGGCCATCTTGCTAAAACGGTCAACCACTACCCAAATTACCATACAACCGGAAGACCTAGGCAGATCTGTTATGAAGTCCATAGACACGTGGGTCCATGGGGCCAAAGGAATATGCAGCGAAAGCAAAGGACCAGAGGGGGCGGACCGAGCCGGTTTACACCGAACACAAATACTACATGCCTCAATGTAGGCTTTGATATCAAAAAACATCTTAGGCCACCAGACAAGGCATTTACGAAGGGACATCGTTTTTTTTTTATCCCCAGATGCCCGGCCGACTTAGAATCATGTAACTGTTGTATGACTCTGAGCCTGAAATTTATAGGCACAAACAGCCGACCTTCAGGTTTTTTAGGAGGACTCTCTGCCTGTAAAGGCAGAAGAAGAGAAGACAAATCCTCCATTATAACTGGGGTGTTCAAAGCGGCTAAGAAGCACCTCGCAGGAATAATGGGCTCTGGCTCAGATTCACGTACTGAAATGATTTCTGGGAAACAATGGGAAAGAGCATCTGCTTTAACATTTTGGGTCCTGGTTTGTAAGTTAACCGGAAATTAAAGCAAGTGAAAAATAATGCCCAGCGAGCTTGACAAGAATTTAACCTCTTGGCACCTTCAATGTTTTCGAGGTTTTTGTGGTCATTGTTAACCGTAATGGGATGTTCCGCACCTTCTAGCCAATGTCTCCACTCTTGAAAGGCCAACTTAACTCCCAGAAGTTCTCTATTGCCGATGTCATAATTGCATTCGGCTGGTGAGAGCTTCCGGGGGGAAAAAGGCACAAGGATGAAGCCTCTCAGGATTTTCAGAATACTGGGAGAGAACCTCTCCCACACCAACCTCAGAGGCGTCAATCTTGAGGACAAAAAGTTGAGAAGTGTCTGGATCAGTGAGTATTGGAGTGGAGCAGAAAGCCTGCTTCAGCATCTCAAAGGCTTCGCCAGCCTCTCTCGTCCACTTAGAAGGATTCGCCCCTTTCTTAATGAGGTTCGTGAGAGGCACTACCACCGCAGAAAAGTTCTTAATAAATTTGCGATAGAAGTTGGCAAAACCTAAGAAATGCTGCAATCCCTTCAGGTCCTTAGGCTTAGGCCAATCCAGAACAGCTAAGAGCTTGAATGGATCCATCACCAATCCTCGTTCAGAGACAATATACCCTAGGAAGGGCAATTCTCTCACCTCAAACAGGCACTTCTCGAGTTTGGCGTATAGGCGATTATCCCTCAGCTTCTGGAAAACCCGACACACATGATCCCCGTAAGTCTGCGGGTCCGATGAGTAGACTAGTATATTGTCAAAATAGACGACCACGAATCTACCCAAGAAATCCCGGAGGACATCATTGATGAACTCCTGGAAGACCCCGGGGGCATTACAGAGACTGAAAGGCATTACGAGATACTCGTGTTAAATGTGGTCTTCCATTTGTCACCCTTTTGAATGCGTACCAAAATTTATGCATCCCGCAAATCGAGTTTAGTGAAGACTCGGGCTCCGGCCACCTGACAGAACAAGTCCTTAATAAGTGGAAGAGGGTACCGATTCTTCACCGTAATTCGATTGAGGGCACAACAATCGATACAGGGTCTCAATCTGCCGTATTACTTTCCCATGAAGAAGAATCCCGATCCTGCGGGAGAGGTGGACGGTCGAATGGAACCCTAATTGAAGTTCTCTTTTATATAATCCCGCTGGGCCTGAATCTCAGGCCGAGTAAGAATATACAGGTTCTATTTTATATAATCCCGCTGGGCCTGAATCTCAGGCTGAGTAAGAATATACAGATGTACTCTAGGTGTCATGGTACCTGGAAACAAATCAATAGGACAATCATATGGCCTATGAGGAGGTAACACATGAGCCCCCTGTGGGCTGAACAAGTCCTGGAAGTGGTGATAATTCTTAGGTAATGCACTCAGCACTTCCGTGGATGCTAATGGCAACACTGGACAAATGCACCTAGTGAAGCAATCAGAACTCCACTTGCAAATTTATCTGGAGCACCAGTTCACTACTGGATTATGAAGTCTCAGCCAGGGGAGTGTCACGAGTATATGCGAACAACAGGAGCACAATCAGTGCACAAGCTACTGAGCGGACTCAAACTAGGGAGCATAAAGGTAACCCCTGTCAGACCCTAAGAGCTCTCCCTGCTCTGCTATGCCATGCCCAGACCCTGATGGTGGGTCGAGGCATGCCCGCTACCTAAGGCTGAGTGAGACCTGAAACCCTAAGATAAAGGGAGGCACGGCCACCGGCTCCCTGCTCAGTATACGGACGGAACTGGGGTCGCCTCGGATCCAGTCAGCAAATAAACAAAACCCACAATGTCTGCAAACTTATCTGTAGGGGCTGCAGCAGCAGTGAAGACAGATCCAATATCAGCAGACAATATCCGATGTTGCTTGCTTCAGCAAAACACACGTCCAGTGTAAAGAGACCACAGCAGTGTAGATACTCCAGCGGCTGACACAACTCAAGATGAGAAATATAACCGGCAAGGTGAAACAGGAAGAGGGGTGATTTAAAGGAAGAGGAATCAATCAGAGAAGGAACAGCTGGGAAGAGGGAAAGGAGTGAAAATGAAAGTAAAGACCTCATCACAGGGGCGGAGAAACAGAGCTGTGAGAATTCCTCAAAACTCTGGTAGTGACAGTACCCCCCCTCTACGGGTGGACTCCGGACACCCAGGACCCACCTTCTCAGGATGAGCCCTATGAAAAGCACTGATGAGGCGGCTTTAATGTCCGACACTGGAACCCACATCCTCTCCTCAGGACCATAACCCTCCCAATGAACGAGGTACTGAAGAGAACCGCGGACAATGCGAGAGTCCACAATTCTGGAAACCTCAAACTCCACTTTGCCATCAACCAAAATCGGAGGTGGAGGCAAAGGGGAGGGTATCGTGGGCATATGGTTTTTAGAGAGACCTGTGAA